>JAHWFP010000588.1:0-20594 GCA_023313725.1 Lithobius niger | reverse complement strand
TTGAATTTTCATTCTTTCCAAAGCTGCTATATACCATTGGTGACTTTTTTTAGTTTTATAGAGTTACTGGTAAAACCCATGTGATAATATTTTCTCTCCTTTCATATATTTCAGTATGGTGATCTAGAATGGCACTCTCATCTCCTATCAGGGGCACGATGATTCTGGTTAACTCGTGAAAACTAGCAAGAACTAGCTTATTTTCCTTTACGTTTTTACCACCACATGAATAGTTGTATTTGGCAAACTCAGTATTATACACTGCCACTTATGAATAAATATTCAGTAATAATTTTATTAGTCTATTCACCACAATGTAAGTTAACTAAAAGAAACCATTAAAGCTTTATTGGTGTTACTGAGATCTTTTCTTTACTGGCACCATACTGTTTTTATTTTGTGTAAGAATTATTTGTGCCTGGAATTATTTCCATTGACGTCCAACTCAGTTTCAGCACTCGTCCATAGTGCAGCAGTTAGTCTGTCTTACGGGGAGTAAGTGAAACGTGCAATATTGGGCAGAGTGTGGTTCTGAAGACGAAACATTGAACTAACATTGAACGCCCAAATATATCGTCCTGAAGTCTAAGAATCTCTGTACGTCCGGTTAAGAAACACATTAGTTACAATACTGTAATTTATTTGGCCAAAGAAATGAGAGGAAGTAACGGTCCTAGTTTCTTTTTATTGTTGGCAAATCGTATTAATCTTAGGGTTTCACAGGGCCAGCCATTTCGATTTCGCATTTGACAACGGATAGCAAAAAAAATAATCAAGCAAGTTAAGTCCCTTCTTAACAATAATGGAACAATCCATGTAAATTCAAGGTGAAATAAATAACAACGTGTAGTCAAGTTCCTCCTTAACTTACACTATTTAATTCAAAATTAATTTAATATCAGAAACTATTATATAACGTGCTCTATCAGCAGCTAGCTTAGTGTGCATGCTGGAAGTCAACAACACATGTTACGATCATGCTGTAAGCACTCCTACAAAAATGAAAGAGCTTGGCAACAATAAGAGAGGACTCGTTTCTTTGACCAATGTTGTTTGTGCTCTTAAAGTGGGATTGTCAGAGCAATCACGTGACCTGAGCAGCCAAGTGATAGTGTGGTGTATGTGGCCACAATGCCCAGTGTTATTTACTAGCACTCTTTGTGACGTCATACGTGGATGCTCTTACGTATGTCTAATGCCCCTTGCATTATGTAATAGCCTAGCTGATCGGCTGCTCTGATTAGCTGACAATAAACTGTTATATATACGGCTGTTGCTGAATAAACACTGTCTCTTCCCCTGCCAATCATGTTATTTATGTTCAAGTAATAAGTAGGCTACACTCATTGACATAGGCCTATTTCTTACTACGGTGATGTACGATGGGGTTAGTTAGTAAATTAATTTTAAATTTCCTTACCTGACCAGCTCTAGTTTCAGTTTGATGGTTAGCGAGTTTTGCAAGCAAGTTTTGCAAGCTTGTCCGCAGTCCATCTAAGGTATGATTTTTCACACCCTACTATTAACATTTACCGTTCTGGTTTTGCTTACATAATTGAAATATATACAATAATAATTAACGTTTTGACAGTTAAGAGAAAATGGAAAGAGCAAGAAAGGGAGAGCTTTGACCCTCTTACTCAAAATCCCAAGATGTTCGCAGTAAAGAAAAAACTTCAAGTCAAACGCCTAAGTCATAGTATCTTCGACTTGCACTCTTACCTAAAGTCCTCTTTTGATATGTAAGGTCCCTTAACGTTTCAAAAACATTTCATTACACCGAAAGGTTCACCGTATTAAAACTATTTTTAAAAGTTTAGTAAGGATGGTCAGCCCACAACTGCTGAATGCAGGAAATTCCAAACTGTGACCATTCAGTTTATGACAAAATGCTATATGGTTCCTTTTGCGGTACTGATTCATAGCTGATTTAAATTAATTTCACCTAGTGCGAGTATTACGGTTAATGGTAAAGATCTTTCCAACTTCAATGTCAGTGTGATCGTCCATCGTAGAGTAAGTAAAATGTCAATCTGCTTTTGAGTGACATATTTCCAGAGATGCTACTTTTACCACTCATAGGTGTTCCATGTAAGAATGCTTACAATCACCTGGTATTGTACAGAAGTTATTTGTACAGACTCAATGTCTTTAAGGGGGGCACCTACCGTAAAATGAGGCCTAAAGTGTAATTGCGTTAGAGTTATAATTTCTTTTGTACCGTAGAGTGTGCTGAAATACGAGTCTACGACATATTTTAAATTTTCATTTAGCCTATTTTTGTGGGAGTACAAGACCGGTACATTTTTGGTAAATTTTATTACACTTTTGTAATGCTACTTTGATACCATTGGCAAAAATGAACGAGATTGGTCTCTAAATCATTTGTATACAAAGGGCTATCATGTGAACCAAAATAATTTTGATACCACAATTTTCTTATATTTCATAATATAATCACAATTTATATATATCATAAAATTATATAGCAAAAATTTTGGGATTTTAAAAAACTAAACCGGAAGTGTGTAAAAGTATGATTTTGATTCACTTCATAGTCACCACACCTGGAAAATTGTGTAAAAAATTTCAAGACGCTACCTTAATTCTAAGTAAAGTTATGGTGTTTTTTAGTGATTGACCGCTAGCGATATTCACGGTCCGAGAAAACCCAGTTTGAACGCAAAACGTATAACCTTACGCAATGGTAAATAAACCCCAAAAAAATGAGTTTTTAGCCATAAAAGGTTTCGGTTACTAAAAAAAAGTGATGTACCGTGTATTATTCCACTAGACTGACCTAAAAAATATTATTTTGGGGGGGGCGGGGGGAATTTTTAGGGTAGGTGCCCCCTTAATATCCTTAATCAGGAAAGGTTGCATACCAATCAGGGCTCGCATACTCCAATAATTGGCCTGCAAAAGCCTTGAAACCCAAAATGTTTTGGCGTTGAACATATGAAAATCCAGATAACTGAAAACTTCACACTACTATCAATATATCTAGCTTATGAAAAATTGGTACCATAAACTATAAAATTTCTCGTAACATGCAAGGTGTAAGCTGCAAAACAGTAGAAACACACAAGAAAAAGTTGTAGAGTAGGCTATGCCATTTTTATGCTCTTACGTTTCAGTTGAATGAATCAGTAGCTTGCTCAGTTAAATAATTATATACCCATTCATCAAAAGATCAACTTACATTCGTATTATTTACGTGTATGTTTTTTTTATGTATTCATATTATAACTTTTTTATTTATAGACGTGAATTTCCCCCATCGCATATGGCTACGTAAGAATGGAGCCTTGGTAACTTTTATGACCGTTACAATGGTTCAATTCCGATCTTTATGCTACTGGAAGGACGGTTATAATGGTGAATACAGTATGGTAATGGACTGACATATAGTGGGTCAACCAGTTCGAATCCGAGTCCTTTCAGTAGAATGAAACTAAAGTTGAGGAATGAGTCTAAATGTTGTTGTTGTGTTCTGGGTTTGGTTAATAAATGTATACGGATGCAAACCTAGTTACGTTGCCATTCTAAATGTCAGATTCTCTGAGCCCATTTTGCTTTCCATTTTGTTTAATTCTTCGTCTGGTATTACTCACGATGTATTATATGATTTTCAGCGTTCTGTTAAATTTTATTACGGAAATGGCATTGGCTGTGGGAGTAACGGACAAACCATCAAACTAGATTTTTCTTAAAATCTTCATGACTGGCTGACAAAGTTGGTTGCATTTAAATGGAGCACTAATGATGTGTATTAAAACCAAGAATCCTTAAAGGGATTTGATGTTTGGTTTTCCTTTAAAAATATTATTAACCATTAAATCGTAGTCAGCTCCAGGCATACACTAAAATTGGCTCTTTAAAATCCATTTTATAAAGCCATTACAAAATCTATTAAACCTTATGATAAACGAGAAGGCCGTATATTTAATAACTTTATACTGGTCCTAGTTTAGTCACTGTAGCACGGTCCTAACTGTATCTATTACTTTGGTTTTGCATAAAAAAAACATAATTCATCATGTTCCAGTGCTTGCTTTTTATTTTAGTGGTTTCTAATTCGGTTTACCAACAAAATCCCGTCGACATCGACTTCATAATCAAAACTGTATCGGAAGTTCCACACGTAAATCTAGTAACTAAAGGGGGTACCTTCGTTAGCAATATAGGAATACCACTATTCACCCATTGTTTCTATTTATATGTAGATAGGAAACCCGCCAGAAACTACCAAACATTAAGGAGATACTGCTGTAAAGAAACGGATGGGGTCGAAATTCAGCTTTACATCGACTTAAAAACTAAGAAAACCATATCCGTAATTCACTATAAAAGTTATCCATTTCCAGTACTGCCAAAGTTTGATCAATGGGTGCATGTGTGCTATTCTTATTCACATTGTACCGGGCAGGCACAGTTGTACTTTAATAGAATATTGGCAGGCAGTAAAAATACCAGCTCACTGAATGAAATATACGGAAATGATTGTTCCTTGACTTCAAACGCCAATGCTGACTTGATGGCAGGTATGACACTAAGGACGACTTGCATGGAAGGATGACCCAGTTTAACATTTGGAGCAAAGTACTCAGTCCACGTGAAGGAAGAATTTCAATAGATGTTTTATTTTAGGCTTTTTTTTTACTTTACATTTCATTTCGGACTCTTCATGTTCATTAAGAACTTGCACGTCTAATTCCAAAACATTGCAACCCCTTCAGCATTGCTACGAACACAGAGGTGACGTTTTTAGAGATTTGACTGAATGACTGACGGTTCGATTAGACTGATGGTCAAGGCTTGACACACTCGGCTGTCTTTTTTCTGTAGTTGGGTTCCCAAGGTCACCATCACTAAACTCTATTTTCTTTCATAGACTTAGTTACTGATGACTGAAGATAACACGTAATCCTTGCTATATTCAAGAGGTTGAAAAAAGAAGCAGCTTCAGATAATCAGACACCACATATCGTTCAGGTCACTTGACGATCTTTAAACTGTTATTTTTTTTATGTCCTGTACTTACTTAGATCGGTCAAGAGTTTCGACTTAGCGTTCACGTGGCATATCCACTCTGGCAATTAGGCTACATTTGTTAACTTTGGTCGAAATCCCATACCCATCACATGGTTTGTGATGTGCATTGGGACATATTTCATTCACCTTGGTGTAACTTTCAAAAGTCATCTGATGATGAGAAATAGTTATATCTTTTACCATTCAATCACTTTGCATGAGCTTATGGTGTTGTTTAGTTGATCTATTTAAAGGGACAGTACTCGCTTGGCCATTTTTATTAAATTTTCTCGATACGCTACCGAGTGTAGTTTTTTAAAGAAATCATCTGAGAATTGTTAAGAGGTCCACATGACCGATTTTAATGTTCAATGCGGCACTAACCTGTATTTTTGTCCTTCTCATCGCGATCCGTGTTTAAGTTAAGTCCCGCCGAAGACAGCCAAGCAGCGAACCTAGGTCGAGTGAACGATAGCATTAGGAACTACATTCGATCGTTGTGCGCCTGATGACGGACTCAGGAAAGAAACGTGCCAAAGTCAAGGGAAAATGAGATTGAAGCTGCGTTCCTCGCTCACTAGAGTAGCAAGAAACACAGCTATATCTCATTTGGCCTTGGCCAAAATGGAACGTGATCAACTAAACCCTTTATTGCGTGTATATCTAAAAAAGGAGACTGAAAAGTGGTTGAAGTTGAATTCCGAGAATAAATTGAAGATGGACGGAGAAATGGCTAAATTTCATCTTGACTGCTGACTGGCTTGCTATTGAAACATGGGGGTATATTATTAAATCTACCGTTGTCGATTGTTCATTCGTTACGGTGGCGGGAGGAAGAAGCACGACTTGTTACTTCAACTATATTGCTTATTTAGACCTACAAAACTGCACTCGTGCTTGTGAAAAAAATTCTCCTACCGACCGATTTTGTTTCCAGGCGTGACTCCCGTCTCCTCCCCCCCCCCCCAAAAAAAAAATGCCTCACTGTGGTAAATTCTTTGACCCACCCCTTCCACATTTTACAGTTTTTATAACCCACTTTTTTTGACGGAGGACTCTTCGGTTTCGGCAGAGGGTGGGGGGGGGAGAGGGAGGGATAAGGCACAAGATGAACTTCATACTTACACTGACACTCTGACAGTATGGTGTATAAATTTAGGGAACTGGACATCTGGGTAACAGGTGATCTGAAATTTTCTCATCACCGTTCAAGAAAGTTTTCCTTGGCCTTCACTAGATTGGCGGTGGTAAATCATTGATTGGACATTTAAGACCTTTGCTTGAATATGCCACCCGGTATGGCTCTCCTTATTTGGCCAAGGATATTGACTGGTCGAGTTCGTACAGAGAAGATTTACTAAGGGCCTCCCCGGACTTTGCAATGAAAACCATATCGAACGTCTATGAAGAGCTGGGATTAAACTTTCAGAATTGCAACATTTAAGATCTGATCTTATTCTGACATATAAGATCTCGCACAACTTAATCTCGATTGACCTTCCTTTTTCGACTTCGCTCCACATACCTAGTGCACTCGGGGTCACCTCTGGAAACTTGTGACTAGGGGATCCACATTTCATTAAATAAATACTTTTTTGCGGTGCTGATAGTTTCCATCTGGAATGCACTTAGTTCCACGATTGTTTGTATGGACTCTGAAAGCAACTTTCGGAAAGAACTGTTGCAGAGAATTTGTCTTCCTTCCTCAACAGAGCTTCATGATCTTCGCCCACCCCCATTTTTCACTGGTGTGATGTAAGCGGCTTACAACCCTTCCGTCTCCAGTCCATTTACGGTGGATGCATAGAAGAAGTCATTAGCTTGGCGGATTGACGGGCCATAAGATTGCAGATGTATGACTTTGATGTCATCCACAGGCCTGGAAGAGAAAACATTGTCGCAGATTTACTGTCACAGGCTCCAGTACCAGAAGATTCGGACAGCGACACTCCTACAAGTGGAGTCAGCCAGAAGCCGAAGCCAGCCAGGGATACCGGCAACATCCAAGAGAAAGTCCTGGAGCACCTAAAGTCACCTCTATACCCAGTTCTTTACATCAGGAGCCAGCCAGTGGTGGACAACCGGGACAAAGCCTCAAATGAAGCAAGCACAAGAGTAAGACGTAAATATCAAGAGAATGTCATTGGCATTAACAGGACCACTACTAGCAGGCAAAACCAAGACCCACAACTATGTCATCTAGGTGAGTAAGTCCTACACGTAGGACACTGATGGTCTAGTCTACAACATTGACCCGTTGGCACCACTAGAGAAAACCCGAGAGCCACTGGCATCTCTACATTCCGAAAGATCTGCGAACACCTACATTCGAGACTGTGAAGACAGCAAACAGGCAGTACACCGTTTGCTGAGGCCAATGCAGCGACTCCCCAAAGTATTCTCTGATTGCAAGGACTACCTTCGATCTTGTCATGGATGCCAGATTGCAAAACTCTCACAGCAGAGAAGAGCAGGAGCTTGCAACTTATGATTCCAGCCAGAAAGTCCCAAATGGTTGAAAATTGACTTTGTTAACCTTCTACTGGAGGCCACTCATAGCCATCGGTACATCGTAACCGTGATGGACTACTTCATAAAGTTTGCCTGGTTTACTCCCACCAAGAATGCAATGGCAAAAACTGCAGCGGAGAAACTCCTAAAGGATTTCATGCATCATCATATCTGAGAATGGTGCAACATTCATCTCAAAAGTCTTCACGATTCTACTTCAGAAGACAGGTGTCTACACCACAGAAGGACTGCCTACCACCGGTAATCCAATGCCATGAAGAGGGACCAACGAACCATGAAGGACTGCAACATGGTATTCTTGTAAGACCAAGAGAACACCTGGGTCCTATTCTGCCAATGTTGCCAGACCCCACGAACACCACACACCACTCAACACGGGGAAAACTGTGTACTACTTGATGAACCTTACGGATCCAAGGACACCTCTCAATGTCTTGAGCCTACCTGACATCTGAGAAGGTGTAACTATGCAGAAGTACATTGAGCATATGGGAAAGGATGAAACGAGGGAATGACTTGGCTTCAGCTCATCTCCTGGAGGCAGCATGGTCTTCAAAAACTATCTATGATCCAAAGCACAGGAAAGTTAACTCTAAAGTGGTGGAGTTGGTCAAGTCGAGGCACCACATTCTGTCCAACACAGAGAAGGGCATCATCATGAAACTGCAACCAGTCTTTCAAGTGCTCTACAGGATCCATGAGAAGAGAATCCCAGTTACGTACAAGGTCACACCAGTCAACCATGCAGCAGACATGAAAACCATCAATGTCAAAGACATCAAGCCATACTGGAATCCAGTGAAAACGTATCGCAGAGGACCGCCACCGTCACCAGCAACACCATCAGGATGATCAGGAGAACAAAGACGAAGGTGACGAAGACAAATTCACCAGACTCCCTGACAACCAGTCAGATCAAACCTCTCAAGATGGATCCGGCGGCTCAGAATTATCAGACTCAGAAAAGGACTGTGTCCCAGACTGAGAATGATGATCAAATAACACCTATCAGACTCAGACGGAGATGACAAGGAACCTAAGCCACGTACCTCGAATGAATCTGCGAAAAAAATATGTGGGAGAAACAGGAAGGCCCCAATGCATCTGAAAGATTGTCTACTTCTTATCTGAGGCACTTACCTGGACCTCGAGGAGGATTGTGGGTATACATCCAGGCAGTAAGGAGAGGAAGAACTGTGACCACGGCTCGAAGGGGGAGTATGAATTGGAACGTCATTTGTAGCCATGGAATGCTTCAGGGAATGAAGTTGAGTGATCATGGGCAGAATAGCACGATCAAGTCGGCAAAGGTACTTCCTTGGACCACTTAATTGAGTGAGAATGACGTGGAAGCTAATGGGATTAAAATTGAAAGAACGTCGAGACTTGCTTGTTCAACATTTCCGCAACTCAGACTCGCACGAATGCAAAACTCTCCTCGAGTGTAAAAGAGCCAAGAACAGAACAAAACCATCACAGCACTCATGAAAAATGATTCATTCTCCAGGACGAACAGCCAAACTGGGTTACTCGACGAAACAGGAACCCGGAACTCTATGTGTTGTGGACAGTGTGTGAATGCCTAAGCCACACCTTGGGGGTGCTAATTTCCAACTTGATGGACTAAGCCCCCACCCTCGGGGTGCAACTACCATACTTTTAGTGCAACAAACCAAGTTTCACCTTCGGTACACACCCCTTTCCATGAACTGAGTTTTACCTTCAGCTTGCATAAACACTTTCCAGTGCTTCGATCTCTGGTGAGAAGACATGCTGGCATTGACATGCGTGTGTCAGCATGCTCCAAGTGTAATGCAGGAAATATTAGGCAAAGTGGGCGAGCTTAGATGCCACTTTCTCGCGTGCATCATTTTCGTAATTTGTCAACTGTCAAACTTTCAGATTACAATTCAGACTGCAGCATTGTGTAACTGTGAGAACGACCACATGGCGACATGCTCCACTAATTTCAGGAGAGGTGGACCAAGTGAGGTTGCCAAACTCACCAGCTCCAAACCATATACAAGGTCGGCCTTGTAACCTCCCCATTCGTGACTGCGTGCCAATTGGCTATATACCGTCTCTCTCACTTGCTCCAACATGGCTGCTTGCGAGCAGTGTTTGTCAGATCTGCAATAATCCGCTATTTTCAGAACTGCTGACAGTTTCTTGCAAACCCTGGGCTTGTTCGGGAGAAGCTATTCAGGGCAGCAGGATCTTCCAAGAACATCCTTTGTTTAAATAATAATAATGGGGATAATAATAACTTTATTTCATCCTGATCATAGACAGAACAAAAAACAATACAAACACGGGACGAAGGCATTTGACTTGGGAAATCACAGTAAACTGTAATACTTCCTTGAGAACCAATTCAGATAGCATCAGAGATTTGTCCTTGTTAAGACTGCCAATTTGCAGTATTGAGCATGAGCTCATTCTAAAGTAGTATGATACAAATCTTGCAGCTGACCAACCCTCCCTACCAAAGATGTCGTAACTGCAGCAACAAGTCTGTTTTCATGCGAAAGCATATTTTAATACCACATCGTACTGCACAAAGTGGCATGGCTAAGCGAAAAATGCGGGACACCAAGAAATCTATTGACAATGCTTTTATAAATATCTTAAAAGTGACAAAAGGTTTCCTGGTATACCTCAACCACAGAGAGTCACCATTCAAAGAAAGCATGCTAAGACATCATTGCAAACACATGCACATAGACAATCTTAAACTTACTTTACAACTGTTAAAGGAACTAAGAAAACTACGCTGGCAGCACTGAATATCCATATCATCATGGAGAGAATCATTGATGATATAACCAAGATATTTAAAATTAAACACTCGTGACAGTTCAGTTCTACTACTGGAGATGGGCACAACAAATGCACCTCAAGTGCATCCAAGAGAAATAAAGAAACACTTCTTAACATTAAAAAGTATAGAATTGCTGGCAGCCTAATCAGGGCAAATGTCAAGCAGTGATTGCAGTCCAGCTCGAGAAGGAGCAAAAATAATAAGGTCTTCCGCATGTAGGCAATGCATTTCACAATAACTCCACCAATCCAGCAACCAGGTAAGGCCAAGCTCACATCACACAAAAGATTATCAATGCACAATGCAAACAGAGCAGGCGAAAGAAACCCCTCTGTCTCACACCCGTACAAACAGTAAATGACTCAGACATGTCGCCATCCCACTTCACAACAGTGGATTGATTTAATAGCAAAAGGCAATAAAATCTACCATGTGGCCTGGGGTCCCTCTACCAGCAAGCTTAGAAAAGAGTTTATCAAAGTCAACTCGATCAAAGGCTTTAGACAGACCTATCAAGGAAGAAAACAATTTCCTTCCTCCATCCAGGTAGTACCGAACAGACTCTTTGTAAACAAAGGTTGCGTCAGTAGTGGAGTAAGCTTGCTTGAACCCACACTGAGCCACTTCAGAGGCTTAACGATATGTACTCGGGTTTAACACATTACTAAGCTAAATATTAGCTAAATTATCCTAACTACAAAGGAAGGAGAGGCTGTGTGGACAGTTGATAACAGACACTTTGTTCACAGCTGTCTACATGATATATAACCTAGGTTACTTTGTATGTCATATGATTGGCTACACACGATTAGATGCCATCAAGATGGACTGAAGGATGACAAATCAGATCACAGGTGACAAGGCACCAAACTGAATAAACGATAAGTGTGTACCTGAAAGGTGCCCACACTACTAGTAACCAATCTGGGAACAGACAAATTTCCAAAAAAATTGGAGCCCAGTTACACAAAACTAAGGTAACTGGTCTGCGCATTTTTTACTTTTATGCCGGTTTGCTTATTTTACAGTCTGAATCAGCATAAATTCGCTGATTCTTGTTACAGAGAATCTACACAAAAAAAAAATAACACAATGCTTCATTTATTTCAGACTAAGAATTTTTAAAACGGTCTCCAAAATTCATTATAATTTCTAAAAGCAAGTGAAATTATTTTATTCTCAGCAAGACATACCACAAACCTGTATTGGCATCAATACTGCAATGATCCTAGCAAGCAATAAAAATAAGCAATTTTCTTTTTATTGATATAACATGATCTAATTCATATACCAAACAAGATATTTCAACATTTTCAAGGTTCAAACGAAATATTCAAATCCTGGAATCGAAATTTGGCTTCAAAATATGATTTTCATCAATGGACTTGCATTTGGCTGCGATTGCTTCTGATGACATCATAACTAGATTTTCCGATTCCGTCCATGGATTGTGTTATCAACTGGCATCTCTTTTTATTAGAACCTTTAAGACACTTGTCTTTCCGTACCCCGCAAGTGGTAGCTTTCCCCAAAAGATAAAATAGAAAATAAACCACAATGGATTAGACAAAATTCGAGTACAAAATAAACAAATATCACGATTTACAACAATTGTGTTTTAAGTTCACTAAACAATCTCTCTCTACGAGATTACATTAAACGATTTACTGGAACATGTTTCTAATACTTAGAACATTAAAAAAATGCCGGCTATTTACGTGCGCAACATTCAACTAGATGACAACCATAGTTCAGGAGTTACTCTCCTACGTGTAAAACCACGGTCAACAGCAAATTTAAATTTAAATTTTTTTAATTAATTTACAGAAACAATTTACGAATGAATACATGACAGTTTGTTACCGATGCTATCCATACATCAAAGGTTAAATTTTGTTACATTAGGGCTGAAGTCTGGAAAATTGTTCAGTTAATTATATGAAGCATAGAAAAACAAAGCATTCGCATTTTTGTCAAGCAATCAGAATTTCATGTGTGAAGATCTAGCCCAATCGGTTTAACTCTTTTTCGCTTGTCACGGCATTTTGCAAGCGAAATTTCCGGACTTACTTTCCGTTTACTGGTTTTCGAGCTACATGCTTCTGCATGTTCGGAAAGAGTACGGACTGAGTCAGTATTTTGATTGCTAACACTAGGGACCAATGGACTCAGCTGATTCTGGCCATTAGATTTTTGACGTGTAACATACTCATTAAGCACTGGAGTTTCTCTTTTACTTTGCGTTTCAGCAGATTTTGCAACGAAGTGAGAAGATCTCTTGTCTTCACTGATTTACAGGCAGGGGGAATTCTATCAATCCCAGCCTGCTTGATCCGGAACAAAACGATTTCGAGATGCATCATGAAGATTGCGTGATCCACTTCCAACACGCAATCGCATAATGGTCTTATTATGTGATTTTCTCATACTCGACCCTTGACTGATCTTCGCTTTTCTTTCACGCTTTGCATAGTTGGAACATTGGGAAATTGAACATGATTTTGTGTACAGTTTGAAAGATCGCTAATTTCTGACAGCTGCGTGTTTTTCGCCACAGAACCATCATCATTTAGCCCTTCGTTAGGTAGGCATTCTTGAATTAGGCTTATATTACGGCGCAGTTTAATAACGCTAGTTATGAGTACAATATAGTAAGAATTCTGTTGACACTCCCATATCACAACTTCATGCCAGAGACATTTCGCTACGGTATAATCACGGATCCATATTGGTGTATATACGGTAAACATTTCGTGCATCTTGTGCGATGAACTTTCGTTAGTTTTGTCTTGTTTTATACGAATTTTTTGCTGTAAATTCGATTTTAACAAATCAAGACAAGTTCGAACTCTCACCCGAAATATAATTTTGATGCTGTTTCACCTGTGACAGTGTGTGGACAATTTCTACTGCCAATATGGTATTCATTTAAACATTGTTTAATAGCTTTGCCTGCCCTATGCGTGACCTTGAATGCCTTTTTTAATTCGCTAATGTGAACCTCTCTAAGTCCATTCTGGTTAGCATCATAAGGCACCCCCGGTTAAGTGCCTAATTCCCCTTACTTTTACAAACGTTTGAATACTGAAGAGGTCCACTGTGTTCCATTGTTTGTAACTAAGCAGGAAATTAAGCCATTAACGGCCATAAATTCCTCGAAAACTTCAAATACTTTTTCGGATGTTGTCTTTTTCATAAAGTGCACAGTAGCGAATTTACTGTGAGCGTCAACAATAACAATAAACGTTAATCCCTCAACAACACCAAAGTCAGAATGGACCTGGTCAAGTGGTTTAAGCGGGAATTCCCACGAATGTTTAGGCCCACCAAGGTTTTCACCCTTTGATTCTTGGCATGAAGTGCTGCGTTTTACTTTAGCTTCTAAATCTGCATCCATGCCTGGCCACCAGCATTTACCATGAGCTAAAGATTTTATTTTCACGATACCTAAATGTCCAGTATGAAGGTCCTGGAGTATAAGAGCATGCAAGTTAGTTAGGACAATAGCGCGAAGCCCCCAGAACAAGGTGTCACATTCCACCGAAATTTCATTTTTTCGAGTAAAGTAGGGCTTTAAGTAAGGATTTTTCACCTTTTCAGGCTTTACATAACTCAGCACCTTAACCAGCACAGGAACTTTTAAGATTGCTTTAACCAGAGTATCATTTAGCACTGGCAGGGATTCAACAGATTGTAAATATAGCACTTTGTAAGGAATTTCTTCCTCCAAGTCTTCTGCCTTTGTGTCCAATGGTAGTCTGGACAACTTATCAGGTGTAATGTTGCATTTACAAGGCACATGCTGCAACTCATAGGAGTGGCCATTGTGCTGCATAGCATATAGCTGGGCGCGACTTGCAGCCATTTGTGGCATGCCATTTTTCGGTCCAAAAATCCAAAGCAATGCTTTGTTATCTGTTTGTATAACAAAATGGTTAGACTAAAGGTACTGATGAAACTTCTTTACCCACCACGAGACCCTAAGTGCTTCTTAGTCAAATTGAGAGTACCCGCACTCCAGTTTTGTTAGTTTTTGTGAAGCAAATGAAATTGGTTTGTCCTGATCGTTTGGGAGGGTATGCAACCAAACGGTGACGCGTTCACGGCCAGTACTTTGGGTTATAGTGCATCAAAGCATTAGAAGTTTTAAACAACTGCTTAATCTTTGCCATGGTGGCATCCCATTCAGGGCCCCAATTCCACTTTTGCTTAAGACTCAACAATTTGGTAATTGGAACTCATGTGCTAAATTAGGCAAATACTTGGCATACTGATTAATAAAACCAAGGTAACTTTGAAGTTCTGGTATATTTCATGGGTTAGCGGCATCAGTCACTGCTTCAATCACTTTGGTTAAATTTGTAAGCTCCTCCGAATCGATCTTATGACCCAAGTAATTCAGTTCTGATTGTGCAATTCTACACTTCCCCAGACTGAGCCGGGCCCCAGAATTCTGTAATTCTGACAACAGCTGATTAAGACTATCGTCATGTTTAACACCCTTACCGCTAACAGGCTATCATCGTAAAATGGTTCACAATTTTCAATGCCTGATGTTAGGCTAACCATCAAACGCTGGAAGATAGCTGGACTACCAGCCAAGCCAAAGGGACAATGCAAGTATTTGAATAAACCCAAAGGCGTATTAATGAGTAGGGCTTCTTGTGACTCTGTGTCTAACTCCATCTGAAGGAATGCATCCTTTAAATCAATTAGACTGACTGTGTCGCTTCCGGAGAGATTACCAAACAATTCACTTAACATAACTTAAAGATACAAGCAATTAAGTGCAAGTGAATTAAAAATTTCACGATGTTTCGTCCCTCAGGTCAGGGACGTTATTAAGTGATAGCACACTAATTTGAAAACATAGTTACACACTACACATGCATTTTAAAAACGTTCCTCACTTGCAGTCTGAAGGATGCAAGGTGAACATAATAAAATAATAAACCCGCACAATTCAAACGAATGTGCAGGCAGTCACTTACGAGCAGCACAGGCAGAAGTTGGGAGATGGAATGAGTAAAAATCTGCAGAAGCGAATTTATATGATAAGTCCCCCCATTCTGAGGGATGAAACGTCATGAAATTTTTAATTCGCTTGCACTTAATGGCTTGTATCTTTACGTTCACTACTAAAGTGCTTTTAACGTTGTTTCTTCGTTACCAAACAATTTGGCGGCAGTGGGAACTGGATAGTGGTCAATTTCAGGTTGAGAATTTACAGTTGTTTTGTAATCTCCCACAATCCTAATTTCTTCATTGGCCCTATGCATGTCTTTGATGGGAGTGGCCCAATAATTGGTGCTTACTGGCTCTAAAATTCCCATTGCTACTAGACGTTTGATTTCAGCATTGACCTTATTTTTCAAAGCGAGTGGGACCGGTTGTACTTTGCTATAAACAGGTACCGTATCAGGTTTGAGCTTTATTTTGGCCTTAAAATCTTTGAAGCAACCCAACCTCGGTTTAAACAATTCAGGAAATTTTGCAGTCAAAATTTATGGTGTAATTGCTGATCTAATGACTTCTAAGACGTCCTCATTTTGAATCCAGTTAATACGTCGTAAAACCAAAGGATAAAACTGTTTAAGATCATAATCAAAGATTGCTAGCCAATCCTTGCCCATTAAAGGGCTATTAACTATTCTCTTTTAGAAATTAAAGCTTGAACCTGTTTGGTCCTGTCACCAATTTTAACATTCACACGAATGCAACCAAATACTTTTTTTGATTTGACCCGTCCAAGATTTTACAAAAATGTTTGCTTTAATGATTTTGCAGTTCATAAAATGAGTTTGATACCAACTAAGGCTGCCCGTTCACTGAGCGACTTGGCTGTGCGGCCAAGTCACTGCAGTCAGTGAGAATGCTTACCGTTTATGGAAAACCACGCACTAATCCTTTTTATTGCCTGCAGCAACCTGGCCGTGCAGCCAAGTCGCTCAGTGCTTGGGCGGGCTAAGAGGTAAAATTATGGTACCACAGCCACAATCTGCTTCTAATAGTAATTCAACCCCATTGATGGTGCAAAGAACCGTCCAATTCTCCACTTTAACAGAACTGATGCTCAACGTGTTAGCTTCTAAGGAATCGTCTGACTCTTCAGAACTCTCTCACTCACTTGGACTCGCAGATTCTGAAACTGGCTCAGAATATTCATTTTGCTGTACATGATGAGCTTTGTTGTTTTTGTATCCGTATTTGTGTTTCTTACCACTACTTTTAGGGGGCGGTTCAAGCTCAGGTGGTTTAGCTAACTTACTAAAATGTTTAGGCTTCTTACTGACCACGTTTAGGTGCACTTTTTTGTGGCAATGACCACAGTTGTAGTCCCTGTAACGAGTGTGACTCTTAAAACCGCAACAAAAGCAAACTAGGCTTTTATTGCTCGAGGAGGAATCTTTGGACGAACGTTGTTTACTTTTAAGTTTTTATTGTGCTACAAAATTAACACTACTCGAACTGGTTTTAAGTTCTAACTGACTTAATTCAGCTGCCTCAAGAGAAAGTGCTAGTTCATACTGTACCCTGAAAATCAAGAGTTATTAATTCGCGCTGCAAAATAGGGCTAGTAACACGACCAACTATTCTGTCACGAATCATTTCTTCCTTAATTTTTGCCAACAGCGATGTTTTGTGAGTTGTTTTAAAGCATCTACATACGCAGCTATAGACTCGTTTGGTTTTTGAGACCGTTTGTAGAATCTAAGCCTTTCAAAGATTGTACTAGGGGTAGGCTCAACTGCTGTTTCGACAGCGTTAACTAAAGCATCATACGTAATAGTTTCGACTGTAAGTGGATCTATAATTCTTACTATTTTCTGAAACATCATGTTTCCTACGCTTGCTAACAAATCATCACAATGCTCAGCATCTTTAATTTTCTTGGCTTTAAGGAAACACTTAAAACTGCATAATATACATTGATCAAGTGAACGTATTTGGATCAAATGACTGAAACAAACCATTAGGTCTGACATCCTCAGAATTAGGTTCAGTTGCCTCAGTAGGCATTTTGACTGAAATTAAATTATACTCTATCAGAAAGCCTTTTTCCAACAAAAACTAATTTACAGAAGTTTTACCTAAACAATCGACTAGCGAGTTTTAGTATTTTTTAAATAATTTTACTCACTAAGTAGCGTTCAAATTTACAACTTGCAGTAATTTACTAGCCTGCTAGCTTTCAAATAAACAAATATCTTTGCGCAATCATGTGCTTAATTTAAAGGTAATTTATTGGTAATTACTGATAACATTAAACCTGTCTAGACAAGTAAGTAACCCTGAAACTTGGCAAAATACAAGTAATTAACCATTAACTTGTTTAAACACAAAATCTTACGCAAATTTACAGCACTAGACATGTCTAAGCTTCAATTAACGTTAAAATTTTTTTTGACTAGTTATTTGTCAAACGTAGGTAGTTCTGAATACACATGCCTAATAATTAAATTTGTTGTAAAGTAACGTAGTGAGTAACAGGTACACAAAGCAGTTAAGTAAACGGTCCCTTGCCCACCTGCAAGTAATAAGGATGACTGCTTTAAAACTGTAAGGTACCCCCATAAATGACAACATACAATGCACAAATATAATTCTAGTCGCTATTTTCTCAGCATTACTAATTAGCATAGTCTAGTAGCAAATACCGCAAAGCGTCGCCTAGACACAACCTTTAAATTTAAGGTGGCACTATTACCGAGTGAAATGCGAACGAAAATACCATGGCGCCATCAAGCGGCGGTGATATTGTTCCCAGATGCAAGAGGGTGTACCAAATTTTCACACAATAATTAAGGAGTTAATGGCTTGTTTGTTTTGTTAAAAGAAATGTCGTTGTGCATTCCTTCGCTTGGTGCAAGCAAATGCTACATAGCACTAGATAGTGCTAAATGTTACCAGATTCTACCTTCTTTCAATCGGTGATAGCGCCACTTTAAATGAAGAATTAGTAAATAAAAAGTATTTTACAGGAGGTAATAGTTAAAGTTCCTGGCAATAACTTATGTTTAGCTAGAAATCCATCCTCTAGCGGATGACTACATTTATTTGCCAATTAATTAAATTTCATCTTACCTTCAAACTTGGGGCAGATGTTCGAAGTTGTAAGGGGGACTTTGAAACATTAATTAAAACTGGAGGTAGGCCCATGCCTTGACCCTTGTCGCCAATTGATGTGTACTCGGGTTTAACACATTACTAAGCTAACAATTAGCTATCCTATCCTGACTGCAAAGGAAGGATAGACTGTGTGGATAGCTGATAACTAACAGTTTATTCATCGCTATGTATGTATATACATATATATATATATAACCTAGATTACTTTGCATGTCATATGATTGGCAACTACCCCAGATTAGATGCCAGCAACATGGACTACAGGATGAGGAATCAGATCACAAGTGCCAAGGCACCAAACGGTATAAACGATAAGTGTGTGTATGAAAGGTGCCCACACTATTAGTAACTAATCTGGGAACAGGCCACTTAAAGGGACATAAATCCCTGTTGGCTTTCCTGCATGACTCTGTTTTGTTACATTAGTTCAAACGTATGTAAATGTTGCCAACACATTCGTTTTCTTGTTTTTTCTTGCGTGCGAGGTGATTTGCCACATTAACTCTAACCTTGTAAGTCCTTTTATGTCTTTTAGTCCTTTAATCAGCAACAACTCGATATTTTTTTTTAAGAAATAAATACATATAAACTTCGTTGCAGGAGCACCAGGAAAGGCAAGGGCCCTAGTGGGTCTCTGATAGCCAACCTAAAAGGGATAACATTAGAAATTTGAACAAGAGGACGTGATGGAGGGGTTAGAGTGCAGGATGAAAAATAAAATTCGGTTTGTAAAATGCGAATAAATTTTACGCATGGCCGTATAGGCCATTTGTCAAACATTAAATAGGTAGGAATAATGAAAAAAATCTAATGAACAAGTTGGGACAACAAGACCCAGAATTAGAGTTCCCGTAGGTGACGCTGCAAGAATTTTTCCAGATTCACTTCGGTTAGAAGCCTGTGAAATCCCTGGACAGTAGTTGAAGAAACAACCGACTCCGGAAGTGAGTTCCATACCTTAACCACTCGCACCGAGAAGAAACCAATTCTACAATTCTAGCGTGTTGGCGACGGTGTCAGTTTGAACGAGTGACCTCTTGTGAAATTCACATGATTGAGCTCTCGAATAATGGTAGTGCCAATGGCAGAAATTCACGTACTAATTATTAGACGAACCCAACATCACCAGCCCTATTCTCGAACACAATGATAATAATAATCAGTAAGCTGGTCCCGCAGAAAGGTATGCTTACTAATGCATTCAATACCAAAAGAAGCTTAGTTCTCAGACTGAACGGTACTGGTGGGCTCCTGTCGTGGTATTCACTAACTAAGGGCGTGTTTAAGCAACGACTTGCATTGGTGACATTTAATTGCGATGATAGAGACATCGTTGTTATGGTAACAACGGTTTCTGGATTAGCTAAATCCCACATGGTTTAGCAAATGCTTTAAGGTCTTATAATTCGCGTCGTGACAGTAAGATAAAGATAAATGCCAAATCGCTTCTAAATTCAATTACTGACTCGTTTCATAGCGAGCTGGCAAAGGTAAATCCGCCGCCATGTTGGAATTTCAGATAAGTTCTAGCTTCCAGCTGCGAGAATGCAATGGCGAGTCGCTGTGTAAACGCGCCCTAATACCGGAAAAGCAAAGAACCGATCAGCCTGGAGGAAAGCAACTATTATCTCTGTTAGCCTTGGGCACTTCATCCATGGTTCATCACTTCGGCCACTACGTGCACACAGCAACCTACAAAAACAAACAATATAATATATCTAACTCAACGACAACAACGGGTCGTGAACTTGATAAGTAGCAGCTCACTGTAACTCTAGTAGTAGTTTTCGCTCAACAATGAACAATTCCAAGTATTAATCTGACCTAAATATTAGTTAGTTCTTCATCCAAAGTTTAACTGATCATATCAAACCCGTCTGAATACCATAGAAATGATTACAACATAATGGCGCAATATGTCAAGCCATTTACATGTGAAGAATGTGGCGAGGCCTTTACAGATGGACTACATTTCAACAAACACAAATTTGATCACAGTAGTGACAAGCCGTTTAACTGTAATGAAGGTAGTAAAATATTATTTGAAGAAAGTCGTGATCTCACTGACCCTGTAAGC
>JAHWFP010000586.1:0-11040 GCA_023313725.1 Lithobius niger | reverse complement strand
CTGGTTGAATGATATCACTACTTTGAAAGGCCGACCCTTTTTGTAAACTTGGCGGCTTCTCTTACCAGTTTTGGTTTTGGGTGGATTAAAATAACTCGCAACTTTTTACACGTGCAGCGTAAGGCAATATTAAAGTAGCCTCTTATCCTGTCCTTGTGACTGTCTATTTGTCTGTTGGGCTGTATCCATGATGATTTTTGACGCATTGTTCGATTCATTGTCCTACCAATTGTCTGTTTTGAACATACACTCTGCGTCCCATTTATGAACCTAAGTTCATAAACCTTTCAAATATCAAAATTAATCATACATCATGTGTCTTAAATCAGCTCCAATTATCATTCAGGATAACTATTCGAAAAATTAAACTAAACTAAAAGACTCATGGAAGTATACGCATCATATCGTTAATGGTAAATGGTTATGGTAAACAGTTATGGTTGAAAAGCATTGATAACCGTACATATTGAAAACCAATGATAACCATTGATAAACCATGCAAATTCCACCCATATACCAACAAGAATCTTCACGGTTATCTTTCACTGCATTTATTAACACTTTTTTAGCATCTTCAATTTCAGGAAAATGCAGATGCATAGCTCCTTTTGAGTACACACACATGATTACTACTTCTCAACCGCTTTCTTCTTCTCCGCACTCTTGTAACAATGGAACAATGTAGGATCGCAACAATGGTTTTCGGTTTGGGTGCTGGGATCTCTCAGCACTGCTTTCCATTTTTGTTTTACATCTGTCACAAATACGGCATAAACGCCAACAACACGAATCTCCTTTCGTAATTTTATCAATGATGATTAAACACAGATCAAATACATCCAACAACCAAAATAAAAAGCAGAGAACGAAGCTTTCTTATTCAAGAATTATTAAAATTCAGAAATGCGCTGCAACCTAACAAAAAAAAGACTACGAAACTTTCGTAATGCAAGAATTCAAATTCATCGCAACATAACACAGTTGTAGGAAATGCAATGTGGCACCATGAATGTTTGCTGTAATTGTTCATCGTCAAATTCGCTGCATTTATCTTGTTTTGTCAGTGGTTTGGTTACCGTGCAAAACATCAGATGCTGCCACCATCATATCTTCACTAGAACGTTTGTACGCCGCTTAACTATCGTTAGCACTAGTTCAAATGCAACAATAAGTCAACGCGTGGTAACAATGACGGGTCGTGCAGAGAAGGCGAAAGCGGTTGAGAAATAGGATCTACGTTCCCTCATGCTGAGCCCAACAATACCTCGGGCGCTGCGCACAGCCTTCGTTATTGTTAGAGCTCAGCACTCGGGAAACGGGTAAGATCCTATACAGTACGTCTAGCATACATATACTTTACGTGAGATTTAGAAGATGCTTTGAAAATGATAAGTGGATCTGGGTGTCGGCGATATAGCAACTGCCGTCATCTTGCATGCATGTTTTCTTGACATGCCACGCAATGCCGTTATACCCTCCTTCGGCTGTTATGCAATGGAAGCGGAGCAAATTCGTAGTACTTTTGTCAGCGACGAAAGTACTAGGAATTCGGGTCGCTTCCATTGCATAACGTCCGAACAAGAGTGTAACGTCATTGCGTCGCTTGTCAAGCAGACATGCATGCAAGATGACGGCTGGTGCCAAATCACAATACAGCCAGATCCAGCTGAGTGAGAGTGATATAAAACTGATTATATACAGTAGTATCATCAAGTGCCGTCTAAATATCACTTAACTTGTAGCAAGAATTTATAGGGTTTGGGAGGAGAATTTGTAACTCTAAAATGTCCCTATTGAAACACGTTAGGTCGGTCCCCATTAGTTCAGTCCGAGTTTTCAGAGGGTGCCACGTGTTCCATCTGATAATTTTTGCTCATTTTTCAGCCCAAATCTAAAGTAAAGCTAGGCTAAATAATAATTAAAATCAAGCTAGTTTCGTTTAGTTTAGTTTAATTTTAGGCTGAAAACTGAGTACAAATTCCCACATAAAACACATGGTGCCCTCTATAAACTAAGACTGAACTAATACGAATGTATCTAAGACGTTTCAGTATGGGTCTCAGTCACAAATTCTCCTCCCTAACCCTATAAATTCTTGCTTGTAGGTATACTAGATGTAATGTAATAATTATGTGCATGTTACTTTCAAAGGAGCTAGGCATCTACATTTTCCAGGTATGAACAGAACCCTATGCTAACCCTATGATTATTTGTGATTCAACCTTCCTTCAATTAACTGGCAAACCAGAATGGCCTCCCGTGGATGTGACAAGGCTCCCGTGGGTTTAACTATCTGGGTTTATCCCAAATTGTTGATTTCCATAATGGGATGGAAGGGGGGATATTTTACATTTGTTACTGGCACTGAATGAAGATTTTATTAATTGCATTTTTGGCCCCTCACTTCATATTATTAACAAGGAAGGATCAAATACAATTGTCATATGTAGCACACCTCGATTCCGATCATTTACGATCTACTGTCAACGCATATGATTGGAATAAGCAATTAACCTGACGAATGCTTGGAATGTATTCTACCAACATCTGTACGATGAATTGAAATTTTTGTAAAACAGATTCTTACAATTCGCCGATAAATGTCCAGTTGGTCATGAGATACACCTCAAGCGTTAATACGGGACAACGTGTAAAAATTCTGGAAATTTGAGATACTTTCACTGTGATTCTTTACTTAATGTTCAATTATTAAAGAAAGCAGAAAAATAAAATTTAAGTTTGAAGGCAAGATTGATTCTTCCATCCAAACTGACAACAAGTCATTATTTTTTTTTGGTGTGGTGACAATTAAGCACCTAATGGATATCCTCATGACGAATTTGTAAATAATACCCAAGAAAATTTTGAAATTTTATCAGAATTTCTTTAAGTGTTTTCTCAACAGAGAATGGGAACCTACCGATTGGGCTATGATCTCCATTATGTATCTCTACGTTGGCAATTACTCAGTCCACAGTTGCAGATGCTTTTTTGAATTTAAAAATGAATGGACCGCTGGCCCAGTTGACATAAGGGTAACTTTCCTACATGCACTTATAGACTGTGTCCTTCCTACTTTGACAATATTGTTTAAAGGAACTTAGACGAATTTTATGTGCCTAAATCTTGGAAGTTATCCTACATTACAACCATTAGCGCAATCGACATCTACCTCTTAACTACTGACCTTATCAGGCTGACAGATCATTTATCGAAAATCTTTGAAAGATTCGTGCATAGACATATTACTCCTTATTTAAATGAGTATCAGCTTTTCGAAACCTCCCATCAATATTTTAAAGCAGGGTTTTACACATTCTCAAATTTGCTTAAATTTTATTATAAAGCAGTTAAGGCATTAGAGAAGCACTTCCAGTGGATTTAATCTTTTATTGACCTGGAAAAAGCTTGACGTAGGACATATAAGATTAATAAGAAATTTAGATAGGTGGGGATTGTGGGGCCAATCGCTAACCGAGTCCAACACTGGTTACAGGACGAAGTATTGCAGTTTTCTTGGGGCAAATTAAACCTTGTTGGGGCCCAGTAGTGGTGGCCTCTTATAAGGTTCGGTGTTAGAGCTTCTTTTGATCACCCTCCGTTCCTATCAGCAAATTTTGTTCGGATAATTATGTAATGGAAATCCAAATTCGTCAATGACACCAAAACAGCTATAAACTATAAACAGGACGGAAAGCAAAATGGACTCGAGAATTGTCAATTTAATACAGATACAGACCTATTTGCGTTGCTTTTTGGACTTAAATGTCAGACTGCTGAGTGGGGAATTGAACCCACGACTTTTGTAAAACGCCAAAGTCTTAGTGCTAAGTCTAGCTTATCGCTTAGTATGGCTTAGCAGTAGGACTTTGGATGCAAAGGTCATGGGTTCAATTACCGCTCAGGCAGTCTGACATTTAAGTCCAAAAGGCAACACAAATAGGTTTGCATCCGTATTTATTTAACACCAAGACAGCGGCAATCCTGCAATAAATTCAGGATTACCACCTGGATTGGTTGTGGCACGATCAGTATGTTAACTGGAGAAATCTACAGTAAATGCCTGTTAACAAAGGAAAAGCTAGTTTCTCTCCACCGTGGGTATAATAACCCGAGGATGAAATATTACTTTGATCAACACGCCAGCAACCCAGCTACTTCTATTCGAGACTTGGGGATCACTACTGATCGCAGGTTCGGTTTCGAAAAACGTGTCGAGCACATTGTTGGAAAGGCCAACCCTGTTTAGTTTCTATTGAGTCGCACAACTACAAATAGTAGCAGTATTATTTTCCTAACTATTTTTAAATCCCTAATTCGACCCATTCTTGAACATGGTGTCCTATTTTGGGAACCACTTTTGTGAAATGATTGAAAGGCGCTGGAGAATGTGCAATGTGAATCAGTAAGGAAATAAATTTTTTGGGGTCCCTGTACGATGAGCACCTCAGGGTTTTCAGACTTCATTGCTTGGACAGATACGCAAGACGGCTGGCATAATCATGATTATTCGATGCATTGATACAATTATTATTCCTGTTAATCTTTTTGAACTTTTCCAAACCCATATTAACTTGGAATTTTAACCCACGTCTTAATTTGGGCCACAAGTTTTTCCTACACCGATTAGTACCACTTTCGAATGCTCTGACTGAATCAATTGTTTCTGCTTCGACTGTTAGCAACCTTTATAGTTGTCATCGATGGGGTTTTTTTTGACCGGTTTTCAGATACGACTTTGATTAATTTCGTTAAATTATTGATGGCTTCTCCGACAAATTGATACTATTGGGTGCTTGTTTATTGAAACAGGGTTTTCAGTTTTAACTTTTTCAGTGTTGTTTTTTGGCTATTGTTGTTTGCTGGACGATAAAATTAGAGAATACGTAAATGTTAAAAATTTGTATTTATTCCCATCTCTGGTGTTATTGTTTAGCACGTTGTGAAAACAGTCCAATCCCGATCACAAATAAAACTGTGATGCAAATCTTAGATTATAAACCAAAGTCTCATAGCACTCAACGACGACCCCCGGAAGGGGAACAATGAAAACGTGCGAGTGTGTCAATTCTTTGGCTTGAAGTTGAAACTGGGACGTTGTTGCCCTGAAAAGAAGTTGAAATTGTCACATTGTTGCCTCGACTAACAATTTGCTCCGCATAGGCATGTCTTAAATGACGTCATGTACGAAGGACAGTTATTTTTCGCACGCTACTGGGAGTGGGGAGGGGCCTGAACGGGGAATGCCCGTTGGTGGGGCAGTGCTTATGTTACAGTCACTATTTGATTACGATATTGCCTTGCGGAGGGAGACGGTAGACAGAAAGGGGGAGTGTCACACAAAAAAAAATTGACTGTTGCAGTGAACGATCAGGCAGCACCGAGCAAATACTGGGAAACAACCACGGGTCAAACAAATCCCCGGGCGAAGCCGGATACGATGCTAGTTAATAAATAAAATAAACATAGTAGATTGTTCGCACAATTCCTCTGTCTGTCGTGTAATCAAAACCGAAACTGTACTTCAACACTGTAGCGTTTACCTCTGTCGTTTAAAGCACTGGTCATAAATCAGCACAGTGCTGTAACGTCCTTAGACCCGAACTAACTTCCGGTGTACTTTTTTTTCCATATGTAGTTAGGTTATGTAGTTAGGTTATGTAGGTAGGTATGGCTCACTAGGCCCACGCTGTGGGGGTCCCTGGGGACTCTAGAAAAGTTTGCGGTGGCACTCATTTTTCCCCCATCACATAGCTGTGCACGTAAAATCGAATAGAATAGAGGGTATTGGTCAGTAACCTTAGAGCCTTTTTAGGCCCAAGTGGAAGATGTTAAGTGGAAGTTATCACCATCATTTCAGTTGTTTGTTGCCGCATGAGGGAGGAAACTGGAGTGCCCGGAGGAGACCCTCACGCAACAGGCGGGGAAAGAACCGGAGAAAAACCCCGTACATATACACTTCTCTTCACCGGGGATCGAACCCGGGACTGTAAGAAGCCAGAGATGTACAGCCGGGACCAGGACGCCTATCGAATCTGACGCTCCAGTGCTCGCGGATCTCCGTGCACCCATGTATGGACGTAATGTGTACTCCAGGACTTATTGTGTGCGGGTGTATCTTGAGTCCTGCAAGTATTTTGTGAGCGGCTACGTCTTCCTGGATGGCGTGGCTTTAATCGATGGCCGCCATTGTTTTTGTAACCATCTTGGATATCAACAAGGTACTCTGCTGCTGAAAACGTACAATCGATTATCTGTCTTCGTTCTGCGGAGAACTCAAGATAGGCCGCGAACACTATAAGAGGATATTACCAGTTTCATGTCCCCGTGTTCAAGGTTGCAAATGTCAGCAACTAGATCCAAGAATCCCTAAGTGCTTAGCAAATTTGATCTTTGATCTGATCAGAAGTTTGAAAGAAATCGCCTGAAGAGAGAGACCAACAGATAGGAGTTTCAAAGTCAAGTACTTAATCTGACGATAAAAGTCTTTCGGTAAAAAGGAAAAAAGAATTTTATAGTCTCTTCTTGGCAGTGAAACAGCAGTGGACTGCATAAACCAGACCAAAAAATAAAGGAAATTTGATGTTCTATTGTAGTTCGGCAACTACAATAGGGCCCATCAAACGTGTGGGCACAATGAGTTCAAAATTCCGGACAAAATCGTCACTTTCATAAAAAAACCAAAAAACATTTCATTTTTACCAAGAGTAAACACTTGATTTTTCCAATCCTTTGAACAAGTCAGTCCTCCTGGACGTATGGCATTCATTATTGTAGCCCCATTTGGCTTCTGTTTGTAGGCATTCTTCCAACTTGTCCTTCTCCAACTTTTTCTCCGTGGCTCCTTTTCAAGGCCACAATCCGTGAGTTATGTAGCCTGAGCATTTTCGTAGACATTCGCCTGCTTCGTGGCATTTCTCCAAAGACATTTAGCCACACACGACCAATGGGAATGTCAGTTTCAGTGACTTTGCCCCGGGCCAAATCGAGCTTTGCCAACCAGATCCCGGTAGAAAAAGGAAAAATAAGCAGATTGGATACGCGGAACAAACGGAAACGGAACCCGCTGCGTAAACACAATAAAGCCGCGCCGCTGCGGGATGTGCGGCTCGCTGATGGCGCCCGCAGAACATGGAAATTCTTGAGCGCCGCATTAATATTTCAGGAGGTATGGAGGTTGTACTGACCACAGGAAAACAACAACTACCCTGGACTTCTCCGCTCTTTAAGCAAGGACAATGGAACTTTGACAGAAAATCCATGGTGCTGCCAGAGGAACATTTCTTGGGGGGCGGCGGGGGGGGGGGGGCCAAAGCTAGGGCGGGGGTTTGGAGGAGCCGAGGGGGCGTACGTGATTTGGAAATCCACTAACCTAGGTTTGCAGGTTTTTCACGTGATTTGCGAAGATTTGCACAGATTAACATTGATTTGCACAGATTTACATCGATTCGCAGCACAGATTTGCAAGATTTTACCAAATCTGCATGATTTTCGGATTTGTAGATTTGCACTAAGGTTTGCAGATTTTTGCAACGAGATTAATTGCAGACTTGCACGGATTTGGGTTGATTTTCATGACTGTTGAGTTGTATGGATTTGCAGATTTACTTATTTATAGATTTGCACGACATATGCAGATTTGCACGGACTGTAGTAAATTTGCGTGGATTTGCGGATTTACAAAATTTGTAGGTTTGCACAAAGGTTTACAGATTTACACCGAGATTTTCGGATTTGCATGGATTTTAATGGATTTGAGTGGATTTGTACTGATTTGTGTGGATTTGCAGATTTCTAGAGATTTGAAGATTTGGAAAAAGATTTGTAGATTTTACGTGGATTAAAAAAATTGAAATCAGAAGTCGTACTAGATTTCAACGTTTGTCGGACCCCTGGGGGGGGGGGAACTATTAGCTCCCCCAATGGGGTTCGGGGCAAAGTTTTATTTCTCACATATTTTCGATAAATTTTTATTTACCTTTTATGACACGGTAGTAACGTCACTAGCTCCGAAACTTGCGTTTTGCGACTTAGTTACCAGTGTAAGACCATAAATGCTGCTAATAAAAGGTTCACAAAATTAACCGATCTATCAATCATGCTTTATATTTCCATTAAATCTGGACTAAAGGCATGAAAACTGACCAATAGTTTGGGCTCCTACTGAAGGATGAAACCCGCCATCTTTGGGGAAAAGGTTCTGTTATAAAACCGAGACCTCCCGTTGCACGGAGAAGACTTCGAACAATCACCACACTGATAACAGTGGAGTCGCTGCTTTCTATATTTGATTCAAAGTAATTTTATTTGAATGTTGAAGAGAAGTTGAAAAAAAAAGCGAAAAGCACAAAAAACACGAAAAATTTAACGAATTTACCTGATAAAACGTAACGTAACATCCCCTGAAACGCATTTTTCAATCTGTATATGAAACGTAATTTTCAATTAAATCGATAGCTACGGCGTTAGAACTCAAAGTACATTGTAATACTAGTATGCAGAGAGGGCGGAGGGACTGCAGACTCCAGTGGTGAAAGATGAAGGCTGCCATCTTTGGGGAAAAGGTTCTGGAATAATATGGAGACCTAAAGCTGAACCACGTGAGTTTAAATAGAAAACGAGTATGGGTAAAAAATTAATATCGTTCAGAATTTTCTTTATGATTACAACCGAGTATTACAACAGTATGTATGCAGCACCTGTCGCCGTCCTTCAGTTCAGTACGTATTAATTTCGTGATTTCCGATTTTTGTAAAAAAAAATAAAATGATAAGAAATAATTTCTAGCCCGCCCATTGTTGAGCTTCACCTCATCAGGCAGTAGGAGTTAGTAACTGATAAAAACCCTTACAGACACGGATCGTTTTAGTATTCCTTTAAAAAGCGCATGGATAGCCAAATTTTTCTTGAGTTTTTAAAAATGTTTTTCATCTGCTTCTAAGTGAAAAAGGGTGTAGAGATCGTTGATTTTCTGTTTTTCGTCGAAAAACAAAAAAATATTGCAACAGAGATATCAGAAAAAAAAAACTGACGCAGAATAATTAACTAAACCCGAGATGTGTCTTTTAATGTTTCCAGTTCGACAAGCTTTAATTAGTGGAAATACCCCAATTTTATTAATGGTTTTTTAAACGGAAAGGAAAGTAATATTGGTATTAGCGGGGATGCCTGGCGATGGATCCTTGATTTCCTTTCAAATCGCTCGCAAAGAGACCAGGTACAGGACTCACTCTCTTCGTCAACAAACGTAATTAGTTTAGTCCCCCAGGGCTCCGTGTTGGGCCCACTCCCGTTCGTTATTTTCCTAAATGATTTACAGTGTTCTCACCATGATATCGCTGGCTTCACATTTGCGGATGACTTGAAGCTTGGGTCAACGGGATTAACCACTGTAAATACTTGAGTCTGAAATTCATCGTGTTTCAGACTGGGATCCTAATTGGCAACTTCCCTTATCTATGCTTAAATGTTGAAAATTCCATGTTGAAAATTTAATCCATGTCATTCCTACTTGTTAGATGGCACCTTTTTGCCCGATGTGGAAGAGATTCAAGATCGTGGCATTTGGTTCACTACAAACCTAAAGCCTTCTCTTCATTGCCACAAAATTACCGGAGTGGCTTTTCGTCGGCTTGCTGTTGTAAATCGTTGCTTTACGTGGGGAAATCTTTGCGTAAAGGTTTGGGCATTCAAGGTATTCGTGTATATCCTCTTTTAGAGTATACAACCCCTGTGTGGTCCCCAGGCTTGCTGAAAGATATTGATTTGGTGGAATCGGTCCAGCGTCGTTTCATGAAAGATCTGCTGGGCTTATGAAACGTTTGAGTGTTGCGGCGTTGGAACCACTTGAACTACGGAGATCAAAACTTGACCTTCTGCTAACTTTTAAAATTTTACATGGTTTTCTTTTTGTTGATTTGATTTTCTTTGATGTTCGTCCAGCGAGTGTAACTAGAGGTCACTCATGGAAACTTGAAGTCCCCCAGTCTAAACTTCATTGCCGTGCAGAGTTTTTTTTTTTGCGATCAGAGTGGTTCCGGCTTGGAATTCATTGCAAGAGGAAAGGTATAGGGCAGTGACACGACGTAGTATTATTGTGTATAACTCTGTGGTGGAGCCAGTAACTGGGTTAGCTGCAAGGAGCACTGGAGGGAGAAAGGGAGATCGTCTTATTGAAACCAACGCTATTAGACCGGATTTCTTAAGCCTATGCCGCGCGAATTTTGTTGTTGGAGAAAACAACGTTCTTATAAGCCTAAGAAATCCGCTCTCAAAGCATGTCTTGACTAGAAGTGCCGTTGTTTTCCGTTACATTTTAATCTAGTGCACCTTGTAGCTATTACCTCCAAATGGTGTCTCGTAGCCAAAATGACGTCACATGACGCTGCTCTATTGGTAAAACAGGGACAGAGCCAAATTCCATGGGCTGACTCAAAACAAGGACAGACCCATATCGTTTTTCCCTGTCCTTGTTTTGGGTCAGTGCATGGGTATGGATCTGTCCCTGTTTTACCAATACCCTCAGAGGGGGCTGTTTCCGCACGGACCGTGTCTGGTTTTAAACTTATACTGAATGGGCTCCCCTTCACCAACTTTTGAAAGAAGGCATTAGCCGACTTAACTACTGTTTTTGGAACTGGTGTTGGTGGCCACCAGCCTTTACATTTTCCCTCCACCTTCTGTGGAAAACTCTATTATTATTATTATAAAAAAAAATATTTTAAGAAGAAATATTTAAGAAAATAACCTTCCGACGATTTCTGATGCTTCCCTTCCTGGAATGTTACAATACAAAAATTGATTTCAATTGATTTAAACGTTACGATTAGCGGGTACTTGAGTCATATTGATCGTAGATCGATCTTTGTGTTAGTTTTCGTTTCGTATTGACGCTCGGCTCATAAAATATTAAATGTACTACGCATCTTCCGAGAAGTCACATAGAAAGAAGGTCATATCTTTATTTACGTCAGCCGGCTCGAAAATTACAGCAAAGATCGCTCTCCACCTAATTTAAAATTAATTCCTGCTTGTATGTCA
>JAHWFP010000582.1:0-18865 GCA_023313725.1 Lithobius niger | reverse complement strand
CCCTCCCCTCTGGATCTCGGATTTGGTTGTTCCGAGTTTCAAAATTTTTGAACTGTAGACTAGTCAAGGCTGGATTCCAATTTTGTTTAAAATGTTCAGTTTTTAACGGCGTTATGGCATCTAAAACTTGACAGTTTAACAAAAGAGACCCTAGGCAGGCCCTTAGTTACACCAGTGTTGCCATTGATACACGGATCTTTTTTCCCATAAAATCAAGTGAACATAACATTACGTCATGGGCCGTACGGATCAAGTTTCAAATGTTGCCTACATGACTAACCAATAGAATGGACGAGGAGTTTTTTTTCTTTTGGTATCCATCTTCTAAATATTATATAAGCAAAAAAAAACCATTTTAGGACTGCATACTACATCGATAAGAACACTTGGTACCTTAATGTTTCATAGCATAAGTCAGGGTTTGTATCTCAATTTCAAAGGATAAAATAAAAATAAAAATGACATAAAAACGAGCACCCGTAACACTCATGTCGCTGTTTTGGAGGAAGAGAGTCGACTCGGGCAAGGGATTGTGGGAAAAGGTGATCTATAGATTAAATTGAGGGAAGGAAGGCAGTAGAACTGGAAACAAGGAAAGAAACAAAGGAAACTGAGAGACAATAACACCAACACTTTTTTTCTACCCGTTAATTGTACTGTAAGGTGGTAAAGCTTAACTTATTGTGTCCGCGGCGCATCTTGAGTCCTGAGCGGCCACGTCTTCCTGGAGGGGGCGGCTTTAACCGACGGCCGCCATTGTTTTTGTAACCATCTTGGATATCAACATGGCACTCTGCCACTAAAAACGTACAATCGATTATCTGTGTTCGTTCTGCGGAGAACTCAAAATGGGTCGTGGACACTTTAGAACTGAATTTACCAAAAGGATGTGAATTGAATTACGGGTGATTGAGTATAAATTAGTACTCAATGGAAATTTGTTAAAAATGAAACTTTACCTGTCATTTTCTCCATGGCTGTAAAGGAAATAAAACAGCACGAAAGAAAAAAAAAATCATACAATATAAGTAATGAGAGTCGGTAATCGGTTAAATCGCGTTCGCCAACAAGCCTATGCTGAAAATAAAAATTTGATCGGAGTTGGGACTCGAATCAGCTCCAGAGCCTCTTTTGGTATAATCACCTAACGATTTGTCAATTCACCTGGCTTGACACGAATACAAATCTTATGAAATTGATTATAAGGTAAATGCATTTTTTAAGTACACAATTCTCCCAGTGGGGCTCTTCTCCCGTCACACTCTGGTGGTCCAGTGGTTGAAAACTCTTTTGTCACATTTCATTCCTACAGAAAAAAACTATATATTTTTCTGGAAAGCCTTTATTCGGTAAACCAACGAACACTACGCACAACTCAAAAGCCATTGCTGATTTTAAATTACCCCTCCAAAGAAAAAACGAATTAATTGACTCAAATCTGCTAAAGCGGAAACATCATCAGACAGGATATCCGTAAACTTCCAATTCACATATTGTTAATATGTTCTGTGTACCGTCCTCAGAATCTTTGGTAATCTGAACACTGACGAATCTTCCAGTCATGCAAGTTGTAGTGCAGTTGAATTCGAATATGTGGCCCCGTGGAAAACCATTTCCTTGTGCTTGATCGCACAATGGGTTCTTACGAAACTGCACTCCCAAACCAGATACCGGATTTTTGCCAACTCTGACTTCCAGATCGTGGGAACGGTCAGCTGGAAAAAAAAATCAATTCCGTAACGCAAATATAGAGCAGGAATTAAAAAAAAAAATGCATTTTCACGGTATTATTAAAGTGCAAATCACAGAATAAAGAACAACCCCCCCCCCCCCCCCTGAAAAGATACATTTACCATGTTTTTAGTGTTATATATAATTACCTGTTTTGCATACTTACCTGTCCAGTTACTTATCCTGTGCTACAATTTGTTCGTCCTGTTATCTTTTAGGTTATTCACACGAACTTTATGTTTTTATTTCCCTTGTTATTGTTTTGTCGTTTTCTTATATGTTTATGGTTTATTAATAAATTTTACTGTATGGTCCATTATTCCCTACGAGATTTCGAAAGTAAACTACTGGATACTTAAAATTTTATGGAAGATAATGGCTAGCTATAAATATTTTACTAGCAGATTCGCTCGCTCATTCCGCGTCATCTCGAGGAGCTTTCATGCTGCAACTCTTTTGCTGCTGACAGACATTCCACGTCTAAAACGATCAAGCAAATGGTCAGAGTGCAGTACGCGTTTTTCTTAACGCTTCACTGCATAAACAAATGATAACCATAAATCATTCCAACAGTCTGCGCGTCGATCCATGCTTCCAGTAATTTCTTTGATTCCAAGAGCATCACAAAATCATGTGCTTGTAATTATTGCTCACAGTTCGTCCATCACATTCCTAAGCGCACCTGTATTTCATCTATATCATTCAAAACGTACGATTTGTTTGTTTGCGCATTTGTATGTCGTCTCCTCCAGATGTAATCCCCTATGAAGGTGAGAGATGAAAGATTGAGAGAGCGACACACATTGAAAAAGTTTACTTTACGTGGAAATCGCTCGCTCTGCTCGCTCAATCCATGCACCACCGTGTTTCAGAAACACGAGAGTTTGGCACCATTTTAAAACCAGGTTTCCATACATCGAGTCAGTTGATATACAAAATCAATTTTAATATCTATTTGTGTTACGTTGCAAAATACGTCGTCCGTTTGGGTTATTTTTTGCATGCATCCTTCTCCAGATCATCTCGCTTCACTCGAGGAGGTTTTCATGAACAAACTATGACGTCATGAACAAACACCATGAGGGTTAAAATAAACTTTGACGTGATTTTTCGCGTATTTGAGGGAGATAATATCAAGTTACAGCGATGAAAATAGGCCTATATCTGCAGCGCAATTTAATTATCTTTCGTTTGGTCCTACTCCCATCTTTGTACCTGCTTTGGTTCCAGAGGAGTAGAGGCACAAACAAACAAGCACGCACAGATGCACATCATACGTCTTTAATGATGTAGATATTTTCAGTCTAACTTTTTGGTAGTTAATTTTGAAGGGAATGAGTGCAACAAGCTGGCCAGTACACTGCGTCGCTCCCAATACTAGATAGGGTTTTCTAAAAGCGTTCTAATGATCCATGTTGCGTAATTCGGGAAACTCCTTTCTCTAACAAGTACAGGTTGTTACGTAGCACACGCAGCCCTCGCCCAAAAGGCATAGTCATGTGGGTTATTCATCTTTACTCAGTTATGGGTAATTTGCAGGTGGCTTCTCCAGAAATTGTTTCATAACTTTAGACTTTTCTGGGAAGTTTGAGAAGTATCTATACATAACGTTATTTGCGGGTATTACTACAGGACGCATATGATGGTGTTGGGGATCCAAGCGATGGTATACAAACTTGCATCATCCTTCCTGACAGATAGAGTGCACTATGGATCAAACTCTTGGACTTGTAACTACGGATAGCGATATTGAATATAATTTTGGCTACTTTACTCATCTATTAGAAGGGACAGTATCCTTTCAGTCAACTAGATATATCAATGGACAGCATTGGTCTAGAGGTATTGTAATATTTACTTTTAAAGTCAGTATTAGCATTCTTGGTATTAGTACAGGCAGTAGCCTTACCTCTAAGGTTTGACCTCAGCCTCCCATGTTAAAGACAAAAGTTCGATCCTTAATTTCTCCGCTGTCTTTCAATATTTTCCATTAAAATCTAGTTTACGAGCTTTGTGGGACTTGGTGAACACGTGTCCGAACTTTTATTAATTTCCAATTTGTTACATCGGAGATCTGAGACTCAGCTGGAATCGCGATTTTCATTTTTGGTTTGTTGCTGTTGTTGTTGTTGTTGATGGGACGACACGTTTCTACACTCTCTATAGACCAAACTATTTGTCCTATAAAGTTGGTTCTTAGCTCATTTTACGGGTATTGCTCTGTAGATGTGTCTTTTCCATAGAGCCTTTTCTAATTGGTCAAGTGGCGCAGAGGTTAGAGAGAGAGAGAGAGAGAGAGAAAGAAAATTTATTGGGGCCACAGCCTGTAGCTACAATTTATTGGGGCCACATGCCCACTCCAAACGAAACAACTATTACATTGTGACATCAAACCAAGCAACCATAGACAACCTTTTAGCATATCATCACACTCTACTACATCATCTCTCCTAAACACTCACCAGAGAGCTCTAAACGACCAGAGTGATTGTTTTACATTGTTTTAAACATTGTTATTATGCAAAAAATGCCAATTAACAAACGCCAGCAGAAAGACGCAGATTGAAGATTAAAGAGTTTGTTGCCACGTTGCTTTGTGCAAATCGTAATTGATCAAGATACAAAACATTAAAACAAGCCTATCTAAATTGCATGGTACGCCAAAGTAGCAAGAATTAGAAAGCAAAAACGAACTCGTTTCATGCTTAAGGTAAAGTTTAACAGATCCGCAGTCAAAACAGCAATGGATCACAATAAACTTTCGTGTAAGGTTTGAGATACTATTTGGTCCACGTGAATCCTTACTGCTGTATCCAACCATTATACACGAAAATACAATAAGCCAGAGCCCAAATTTCAAACTTTTTACGCCCAAACAAACGAAGCATAATGTAAGGCTACACACTCGACAACTTTCTTGGCTAAATTTTTTTTCAGTGTTTTTCAGTCACGTCATCTACTTCCCGTTCATAACCCTACTGACGATATATATATATATACATATATAATTTTTTTCAAGATCTTCAAGTACTTTTTCCAGGCATGGGGATTTCATTATTCTTTCCAGGACATATTATTCAGGTTTTCAGAGGCTCGCACAAACCCTGAATGACCTGTAGAGCTGTGCTAAGCACACTAAGACGATTAGTTTTTAAACATTTTCCAGCGATGTCGTTGAGCCAAGTAGAATGCACCAATTTTAGCTCATCTATCATGTGCAAAGTACACATGGCAAACATATGAAACCGTAAGGTTTCACGTGGACTAAACAGTACAGCAATACTGCAATTGCAGTGTCTGAAATCTTACAAGAAAGTTTATTTATGATCCTTTCCTGTTTTCACATCGGATCAGTTAAACCTTACCGTACGTATCATTCGAATTCGTTTTTGTTTTCTAATTTATTCAGTGCTGTCATACCTTACTCATACAATCATGCATGTCACGATGATCCAACCTTCACATGACAATAAACCGGTGCTACACCACTTAAAGTTTATGATAATACAACCTTCTGTTCCATCTCATGATGAAACGACTGGTAGTAACCACATTCAGCGAAACGCTATTTTAAAAATACGCTGCATAGGTTTAAGACTATGTGGAAAAACATCACTCATGCTACCACTAATCCAGACACGTGACAAACTCTGCATGCAAAAGCTTTGAAACGACCTTGACTAAGAGAGGGAAATTCCTTCTTCAGGTCAAAGCTGACTGAGATATAGAAAATGCTTTGTTCTCCTCATAGCTTCACAGCAAATTCTCGTAGGGGCTAAAATATTATCGCCTATTAGTGTAGCAATGGTAAAATAATAATCGCGCGGTGTCAAATCGACTGGCCTGCAGTCGGATCGTAAAATCCTCAGCTTCTCTCTAAGACGGCCTTATGCAAACAGTGGAATATGAATCAAGAGTTAAAGGGACACCCGGCCTGCCTTATAACATTCCGCGTGCCAGATTACAGCTACACGCAGATCGTCATCCGAGCAATTACAGTGTCAAGGTCGGCTAGGGTGGTAGCTGCGTTCCTCGCATAGCTGCTGTCTCGGTTGGCTTTGTGAATAGTATACACGAGACAGAATCAAGTCAACGATTGCGTCGTCACAAACCAGAATGATTCTCGTATTTTAACATCACAATTTATAATTTTCTAGGCTAGTGTCTTATAATTTTGCTTCGGGGATCTATTGGAATAATTAATTTTAATCTTTATCGCATTAGTCTATTAGATTTTAGATCTCATGGTAATTATTAGAAAATTAGCAGATGTACACACAGAGATGAAACGTCATGATTATTGTACGCGCGCATTGCATCATTTATTGACGGGTCGTTCTTAAATATAGTTAACAATATTCAACAGAAAATCTCGTAGACGCCACATTTTAAAACGGATTTTTAGCAAGGGAAAGACTAACGGTAAGTAAATACATCTTTCGGGCCGTACTTGATGTGGCGTACGTGTGTTTCGGGCCGTACATGTGTTTTCTCCGTTGAATTGTGTTTTACCGTCGTAGCCGGGGAAGCTTAAATTTTTAATTAGTGTTGTTTTAATATCCCTAAGCTGGCCTACTTGTTTACATCTTTCTTAAATCTTAACGAAAACCTTTACGCACGATATGTCGACGTATTGTAGTGGTCGAAATAAACCTGTTCTATGGAGTAAAGAAAACAATTACAAAACTGGTGAGTGGTATTTTGTTGAGCTTGCTGAGTACTAATTTTGAGCCTACTTTTTCTCGAACCCGGGCTTATCCCTCCTCCTTATTTTCCCGTACGCCATTCCCATCCCTAGACGTTCCAACAGCATAACCATCCCTTCCCGTAAATCACAACCCCCCCCCCCCCGAAAAGGCTAGGAAACCGCGTGGGATCGTGGCTCACAACGAGAGGTGTAACATGAGGAGATCAGCCTGCAGCCTATGCCACTCCTGTTGTGACATAACAGCTGAATAAAGCACGAGTTCTTTTAACGACCGTTAAGTTCACTCACGCAGTTGTATGACAATGGCCTCTGTTGGCAAGAAATATAACCCCCCCCCCACCCCCTCCCAAAAAAAAATATATATTACATTCTTTCAGAATATTGCATAAATTGGGCGGTGTTATGCAAAAAGGAACCAACCCACACCAACACCATTTTGAGAAAATAGAATGTAAAGATTAGTTAATTAATAAATTCCCCCTAGTACCTTTCCTTACTTTGAAATTAGGATTGGTTAACGACACTTGGCCCATCAAAGGGCAGAAACTGGTAAAACTGGTAAAATAAGCCTTGATGATCAAGTTAGAAAAGCTTTTAAAGGCAACCAAGCAGGTGATATCGCTGAGCATTTCCCTGACGGAAATTTGCTCACTTGATCATGCACTAAATTCGCCCAATCACAACCGACTTACAGTGATAATCACGCAGTAGCTTTCAAAAGCTACTGCGTGATTATCACTGTAAGTCGATGTTGATTGGCTAAATTTAAAACTAAATCAGTTAGGCAATATCCTGTAGCTTTCATTGGTCGACGCAGTTTAATGCAAAACCGTGCAAAACATGGCGAGCGCTTTCTGATGAAGTTGATACGCTTTCGGTAGTCTCTCGCTTCAAACGTTACACAATTGACACGTTACGACACGTTTGTTGAATTCATTTTAAATAAAAGTATGTATTTTCCTACCAAAAACAATCCGCAATACTCACTGTGTCGTTCGTTTCCGTAACCTAGCAACGCCTGCAATCACATGTAGAAGCTGGTGGCGAAACCCGTTAACCACCTGTGTCGTTAGGCCTAACGTCACCGTAACCTAGCAACAAATTCTGAACATCGTTTTGAAATTTATTACGCTCCACTACAGTCTGTATTTGATTGTTTTTTTTTATTTACGCTTGCAATTTTAGAAAAAATAAAATTATGTACTGCATTTATTAGTTTATTATTACGGAATTCTTTAAAGTAAAAAGTTTGGAGGTGTGCGCCAATGAAAAATTCTTCAGCGGCGGTTAATATCAATTTTATTACTGGCGGCCGTATGTGCCAATCGTGCTATTTATTGGCAGATAATTTCTCTCGTGCTACGCACACAAAAAAATTATCGATAATTTCCTTAGCTCTTGGGATATTCCGTTTAAGAATATACCTTCATAATTTTACAACAACAATTAACCAATGGGAATCCAATAAACGGTGGCCACCAGCCAATCACGCCTACTTAACGTTGATTAAACGACCACACGGTATTTTATCAGATTTAAACGTCGGCGTCACCCCTCCATCTTGGTTTTCACGATGGACTCGCCAGAATCCTGTTTTCCACAGTATAACAAATGTTTGCAAGAACTGCATTTGGTAGGCCTAAACCAATTTCTAAACGTATACGACGTACTTGATAGACAAATTATATAATATTTGACTCCCGGCAGTGTGCGTTTAATCTTGGTTACCATGGTGATAGAAGATTGGCAGCCCAAGTGCGTGAGGCGGTTCTTATTAAGTTAGGCCTATCGCCGCTACTATGCGAAGCTTAGCGGTAAAGGCAAACCCCCGCACCTATACGTAAATATCACGCGGTACTTGAATTAACCTGAAATAGTACAAAATAAATTAATAATTGTCGTAAAACTTAGCATTGTTACGGTGCATATTATATTTTAAATCTAAAAAACTACATGTTCATTAAAAATAAAATACGTAGGCCTATTGGTAGAAACGCTCTGACTAGCTACTTCGTCCTATCACAAAAGTTACTTTCGGTTTCGGTAAATATGTGACGGATCGTTGAGGAAACAAAACTGCTTTTATTTATGAAGGCGGCGGTAGAAAATACCAATCCTATAAACACTAAATGAACCAGTAAGTGCATCTGGCAACAATTTGTACGCTTTCATCATTTCGTGCACACAGGAATTGTGAATTAAAGCGACATGCCAACTGCCATATTATGCAAGTTGAAGTGATGTATAAAGGAGACGGTATATTCTCGTTTCAAATACAACTCGAACGTAGTTTTAAGTATCGATAAATTTTCTCAACCACTCGTTACATTCCCAAGCTGATAAAAACACCTCGCGCAAGCGCTCGGTATTTTTTCAGCTTCGGAATGCAACTCGTGATTGAGAAAATTCATCAATAAAAAACTACGCTCTCGTGATATTACTACTGAAAAATTCAATGAAGACTTTGCATCTAAAGTTCCTTCTTTACATAAAAAATACGCTAAGGGAAAATTATTATGTAAAAAGCTCCACAACATACTAAATGGCAAAGTCAAACGTAATTCACAAACAATTTTTCTTGACGAAGTAGGAGAAATTGAGGTGATCACTATGTTAAACAACATGAAAAATACCTTTGCAACAGGAATTGATGGTTTTAAGCTGAGTCATATTAAAGAACCAAGCTGCAACTCGGGCATCTTTTTGAAAAATCGAATAAATAAAATCATTGAACAGGACTTATGGCCTGACAAATTAAAAACTCAAGTCTTGCGACCAGTTTGAAAAAGGGAAAAGGCAGTTTGACTGGAAATTATAGACCTATTTCACTATTTACCTGTCATCAGCAAAATTATTGAAAAAATGTTTGCTCAGAAAATTTTAAAGTTTTTGAATAAACGTAAAACCCTTTCTAAATTCCAGTACGGATTTCGTAAAAATCTTAGCACCACAGATGCTTAATCCCACTTAAATGAAATCGTAACAACTGGTTTAAACCAAGGAAAATCCATTGGTGCAAGTTTAATTGATCTACAGAAAGTTTTTGACACAGTTAACCATAACATACTATTACGGAAATGTGAATTATTAGGTTTAAGAGGGAAAATTTTATATATTATTTAAAGTTACCTGCAAAATAGAAAAGCCTGCACAAAAGTTGCTGATTGTTACAGTGCTGTTGAAGAAGTTCTGTATGGCGTACCACAAGGCTCTGTTTTGGGCCCTCTCTTGTTTTTTATTTATATATAACTGACGTTGAATTTATGTTGGAAAATTCAAACATTATTCTATTTGCAGATGATATTATTATGCTGTCTATTAACTATAATTATAACCAAATGATAAAAAATTTGCAAAAAGATTTTGATAAAATCATGAATGGTTTGTGAAAAATGAAGTGTATATAAGTGAAGAAAAAACAATGCCATGTGTTAATCAGAACTCCACACCTTTTGAATTTTAACTCTAAACCTATGTGGAATCACTTTGAATTATGTACTTTTCTTAAAAATAAGAACGATTGAAACTGTCCTGTTACTTGTTCCAAATTGGAAACTGTTGAAAGTGCTTGATACCTGGGTCTAGATATTGACTCCAGTTGGAAATTTAATGTTCCTATTGAACACTTGATTAGAAAATTACGTCAAATCATGCCTAAATTATACCAATTAAGAGATGCACTTAGCAACAAAAATAAAACAATGATATATGAAGCCTGGGTTGGAAGCCTACTAAGGTATGGTTTGGAAATTTGTGGTTTTGCGTCTTCATACATTGTTGGTCGCCTTCAGAGAACACAAACCAGAATTCTAAAGATGCTTTTAAGTAATTTTAGTTCTTCTAATGATATTTTTTCTAAAAATAAAATTTTAAAAGTTGTTCAGCTAAGAGATTATAACATCATTTTAAAACACTTCTTCACTTTTAGAGAGCACAAAATACATTTTTGGAGTGGTTTCCTTGAGAAATACCTCCGTTAAATATAAACTACCTTTATGGAAAAATGAATATGGAATTCGTAATAAAGTACTCTATTTACCGATTATCTTTAGTAAAATTTCAAAGATTGATGACCCTGTATTAACAATAGATAAATATACTACTCTGAAAATAAAATTAAAAGATACTGTAAGCAGATCAGATTTCAACTGAGTGTTTTTACTTCAGCGTTTTATTTTGCTAGTTTTTTTTCTATTTATTTTTTGTTACGAATGTGTATCGATTATTCTTACTTCAGAAATTGTCTGCATGTATTTTAAATTATTGCTCTTATTAAGATTGTAAAATTCTTAATCTCAGTAACATTAAGCTGCTGATTTTAAACATTAGAGTAGTCACCTATTGTTATGAATTATCCTTAATCATTTCCTCTGTTGCATGCTTACTGGTTTTTAAATTTTAAGTAGATGTTCTTTTTTTTTATTATCTCTTTGTAGTTTGTTACATTTGTAATAAGGATTTTTAACTGTATATTTAATCTTACTTTTAGAGATTTTAATTTTTCTTTTATTTTGTTTACTTTTAGTACAGACATTTTTAGGAAAACAAAGTTTTATTGTTGATAGCTTTGATCTTGGAAATTAAGAAGAAGTTTTAATCATTCTAATAATATTTACAAACATATAATGTTTCGAAGATATTATATGTGTATACATTTATTTCTTCAAATACTACTGCATTCAGTGCACAGACAAGTTTCTTGGTAAACTTCGTGCATTTTTTGCTGAATTTTTGCTGATTATTTACCTTCGTTGCTGTGAATTTCAGGGAGATCAACGTCTTTCTAAACAGTTTGTTCAGTTAAACTATTGCTAATCAAGAAATTGCGTTGTCTAGAAGTCGCACATAATGAACAGTTAGCTTATTAGAAGCAAATTTGAAACATTTGCTAAAAATGGCAAAAATATGATAATAAACATCACAAATAGGGATAGTCCGATATTGATATCGGTATAATCTGTATTTGTCGGTATTTTTGCCATATCGGTATCGGACCACTATAAGGCTTCCGATACAGATATTTGTTATGCCAAGAAATGCAACTGTCTTCCCAACACCAAGGGCGACAAAAGCAATAAGCAAGTGAGAAAAGCAAAGCGATTTGCTCAGTTTGTAATAAAAATTTAGCACATGACAGTTCCAACAGTCCAAGTTTTACAACCACCAACTAAAATCTAACTGAGAAGATGAACGTACTAAAGCCATAGGAATAAAAATAAAAATGCTATTATTGCTGCACAGAACATTTTAAATAATCTCAACAGTTGGAAAACCAGGAACCGAAGTTGCATTTATTGTATTAAATTTAAACTTTTAGTCGTGATTTATTATTATTATTATTATTATCGGTATCGGTATCGTACCGGATCGGTTTACCCTTCCTCGGTATCGTATTGTATCGGTAAAAAGTCATATCGGCCGATCCCTAATCACAAACCCGTAAATGAATAAAATAAGTTCCAAAACCCAATAAATTTCTTGAAACTTACCACAACAAGCTTCATTGCGAGAATAAAGTTTCACCTTTTCGACCACGTGTGGTTTTCCTAAATCGACAAACAACCAAGGTCTAGTGTCTGCTGGATCTCTTTCACTCGTATGCGAACAGCTGTGACCTTCACGGAAATTTTGGTCTGTATTCCCATCGACAGCTAAAGACGAATCAATTCCTTCATCGTGGTAATCTGAACTCTGCTCTGTGTATTTGTTAACAGCCACGTTGGAGACTGTAAAAGAAGAGATTTAAATTAAGTAATTCAATAAAATTATGTGAACTACAAATCCCGACTATGCTGCCGAGCTTGTTAATTTGAATGGTATAAAAACTAACGAAACAGATAATCAGTGTCACTCATTGGAATTTATTGCTTTATTAATGTAAAAGCATTTGTTTGCCCTGTCAAGCAGCAGCAGTTTCAATTGGGAGAAATGAAACTGCAATAAGAATATACATAAACAAACACCCGTCGTGAATTTGTTTTCTCTAGTATTTGTTTTCTTTTGACGGTCGTGTCAGTATGGCTCAACGGTAGGACCTCGGCCGTGGTTTCAAAGGTCTTGGGTTCGATTGCCCTCTCAGGCAGTCTGACATATAAGTCCAAAAGGCAGCGTAAATAGGTCTGCATCTGTATTTAGTCCTATACTGAAATAGAAAATAAAAATAAAAATAAAATGAAATAAAGAGTCGGTACAGTTCGAAAGAATGTGCCCACAGTTAGCTCCCAACTCACCCAAGTAGTATCATTTGGCCTATGGACTTGCGTGGGTTAGGAGCTACACTGTTGGCACATTCATTCGAATTAACCGACTTTTTATATTGTTTTAATTTTAATTTTTTATTTTAGTATGGGACCTTACGTCCTTAAGGCCTGGAAGGTTTTGAACCATGAACCCATCTGCTCTGTTGTTGTGTTATTAATTTTCGGTTGTTTGACATGTTTTAAATTCTTTAGTTGAAGACGGTTCCGAGCTTGGAACCGAAACGTCATGATTTCGTCTTTCACCTACACTTGAGGGCTACTCTGTATATATATATATTTTTTTGAAACGATTAACACAAAAAAAAAAGCTAAAGCGTAGATAGAAATTCGTAATTAATTGTATGTTCCTGAAGTAGAAATAAACAAAATCTACAGAGTTGTAGACCAGTATTTTATAGGTTTGAACACTCTTTTATATGTTTGAACACTCTTTTATATGTTTGAACACTCTTTTATATGTTTGAACACTCTTTTATATGTTTGAACACTCTTTTGCCACTGCAAAGTTCCCTTACGTGTGGAATGATGCGAGATTAGTCCCTTTTTTTTTAAGGCAATGCTTGAGAACCAATAAATTACCATCCAATATTTTTAACTGGTGTGTCCATGAAGAAATCATGGGAAAAAAAAAGAAAAAAAAGATATAGTGAGTGTGAGTGCGTTTGAGGCAAGTAGGTCAGTGCGTTTGTGGCTATGTTTACATCTGCTTCTCGATAGTAACGAAAACACCACATATTACTCGATAATGTGGACACATACAAATTTTTAGCTCAATAATCAAAAGCCACATATTTTTCGTTCTTTTTTTTTGAAAGTTGCTCTCTAATTTGATAGACACTGTACTAAAATTGACGTACAATACAATAGTTTCCTTCATTTTTAATGGGTATTTTGTTTTAGCCTCTGTAATGATTTAAATTTTAACTTCGTGTCTAATGATTGAATACAGCAGTAAGGTTTCACCTAAACTAAACATTACAGCAACTGTATGGGATCTAAAGCTTCACAGGAAATCGTATTTCGTGTTCCTATCCTGTTGTGACTTCTGTTAAGTTAAACCTGACGTTAAGCATCAAATGAGTTCGTTTTTGTTTTCTAATTAGTCATGCTGTGGCGGACTAATTTGTTCTTCTTCGTACACATTTGCAGACGAGTATAGGATGCACAGTGCTCGTCCAGCGCAAATCCTCCCGGCGGTAATTAGCATATCTGCAGCTTGCTCTAAACCCTTCTGTCATTAGTTATTAGAGTTCGTTTGCGCACGAGAATTTCAGAAAATTGGACAGGAGGGGGAGGCGGCGGCGGAGCGGCTAACAATGTCAAAATGTTACAATGCTGCAACACGTAACAATAGGGTAACAATAGGCGACGCGCACAATATCGGATTATAGCTCACTCGAACAAGCTCAACGGTGGTTGGGTGCCGGGAAACTAACATTGTCGTTGTTTGAGTTAGCTAGCTCGTTGCGGAGAACCAAAATTAAATGGTTTTGATTTTTCCTTCACTCTTCAAGTTTTAAACCGTAGGGTGCGAAGTCTGAACCAAAATTGGGCGGCCGACATGACTGTGTGACTTATTTACTTTTTCAATGCGAGCTTTGGGAAGCCAGTTGAATTTTTTCCGCGATTGTTGCCACGATACTGAAACAATCCAGAATCAACTACTCATCGAGATGACGCATGCTAAATCCATAAATACGCTAATGTGTTGCCATCAAATAATAACCATGGGACAAACCTTCGGCAGAACCTAAACCTAAGTATCCATTTCTAATGTTCCGTTTTTTCGAAAACAAAAATCGGTGGACAGTGGACACATATAAAATGGAAGCGAAAAAAGCCAACAAATTAACTAAGCAAAAAACGGCTTCGTCGTTTAGAAAAAAAAACATTAGAGCTCGTATCCCCATACGCACAGCCCTGAAGGTACACGAATAAAAACGGATTAGAGTTCACTCGAACGCAACGAACTATAATTTGAACTCCAATTCGCAAAACGAAAACCACAAACACACACAAAATAGACGCCATAAACAGCAAAACGCTACAAAATTGAAAGATAAAAATGCATACACAAAATGAACTCAAATTATAGTTCGTATACTTCAAGGCTGTGAGTATGGGGATACGAGCTCTAATGGTTTTTGCTCAGTTAATAACTATAGTCATTACGCAATTATACCACGCTCTCCACTCAATCGAATGGCGTCTTACACGTGGAAATACTACGACAGCTTACAAAATTATTAAATGCGGCTGTGGTGCCAAACATACAAGAAATCTTTTTACATTAATTTCACACCCGTGTCATACGCGTGGTCATCAACATAGAACGTCAGTATACAACGTCCACAGTTACGCAAAACACAAACACTTGGTTTCTTTGTTTACCGTATAAATGATTCAAATGGGGAATAACCTCCCGGTTGCAGTGGTTGTGGGCACCACGGTCGATTGTTTTAAAAACAAGTGGAATTCATATTTCTCAAAATCCCATCAGCGATTCCGAACTTTGTTCTAACTCTAAACTCTTCATTTGCATATGTAACCAAATTCACGTAAAAATGTGTATGTCTTTCTTGAAATGTGACACACAGAAATTTCTAATCTCGATTTGGTGGAAAATATACTGTGATTATCTTACCTTTATCTTATAATAATCTTACCTTAAGTTATACCAAGTGTGAAAAAGACTGTGGTGTAAAGGGTCAGGTATGGATTTAACTTATAACAACATCATTATTTATATTTTTCATTGGCACTTGTTCCCCTGGAACTTGCTTCAACTATACCACGAGCCATGGCTGTTTGCTGTGACGTGCACATCACGTGACTGGGCTAGTCCAATCAGACGGCCAAACAGCCGTTGTTCTCGTTCGTCATTGGCTAACTCATGGTGACGTCACGGCAAACAGCCATTGCGCATGGTTTATACCCATTTTCAGCGACACTCAAATTACCGTCGCCCCTCGTTTATTGTATACTGTTTTTTTTGCTCTAAATACATCTTTGATACAGTCATTTGGCACTGTATGTAGTGCGCTTGTCGATATACAGAGTAAAGTTAAAATAAAGTAAAGTTAGTATATTAGGACCAGACGGAGTTGTAACATAAACAATAATAACTCACTGACTTATTTCTCTGATTTCCAGTCAACACTAGGGATGGGTCGGTAACCGAAACCGAAACCGAATTTTCGGTTTTTACTGAAAATCGAAACCAAAACCGATTCGGATTTTGTGTCGGTTTTTTGCTCAGCGTTCGAAAAATCAAAAATTATTTGTTTTTCTAATTTCCTTTTTTTTATAATTATCATTTTCTGCGTGGAAATGACAGCAAAGCTCACTACTCATTAAAAAGAAAATAGAGAAAAATGGTGCCACAGCTATGACGCTGCTGAAAGTGCTAGCAGGAGCGAGTTAGAAGCTAGTAATACCAGCTTTTTTTTTTTGTTAAAAAAAAAACAAACTAGAAATACTTGGTTGGGGTGGATGGTGGGAAAAACCGATACCGAAACCGAAACCGCGGTTTTGTGGGCGTGAAAACCAGAACCGGAACCGAAGTCAAAAAAATGAAACCGACCCATCCCTAGTCAACACTAAGACGAAATCACTCGCTTTTTTTTTATTCCACTCACTAAAAATTATTTGAACATTTTGAAATGTGGCACATCAACATGCTTTAGCTAACATTTTGACACTTCAGTACAAATATTCCTAAACTCATATGAAACCTCCCAGTATACAGTTCTGTTTGAGGCCAGTTTTTGTTGTTGGGGATTTGGATATTGTTGTTGTTGCTGTTCTTGTTCTTGTTAGTCCATTTTTCATAAAATTTGGGCGACAGTTTGGAGAGATACTATACAAAGTTATATAACGATTCACCAAAGATCCAAACTGGAGACACCAAAATGGCATCAAAAGTAGGTTTGTAATGTTTAGGCCTAACTTCTAAACCGTTCATCACATTGTTTCAAACTGGTTACGTATTAAGGGTCATCTTTTCATCAAAACAGGTTATCTTTAAGTTTTGTGAAGATTCAAGTAGTGGCCCAAAATTGCGTCCAAAATGCTGTTTTTTTTTTCCTTTAAGCACTGAACCGCTCAACAGAGTGAATACAATCCGGCTACGAGTAATAACCAGAATTGCCTTTTCTTCTTACATTATGAAAATCCAATATGGCGGTCCAAAATGGAGTGAAAAAAAACTATTTTAGCCTTTAACTTATAAACCGTTCATCTGGTTGACGACAGACTGATTACAAATAATGTACAAAATTAACTGCTCATCACTAGATCCCCTTTGAAATTTTATGAAAACTCAAGACAGCACCCCAAAATGCATCCCAAAAAAGTTGTCGTTTAACTTCTAAACCTTTCATCAAATTCACCACAAACTGGTGACAGAAAATATTCAGATTTAGGTGTAAATAGAAAAAAAAAATGTCCTATTCTAGTTTTGTGAAAATCCAAGATGGTTGCCCAAAATTACGTCAAAGAATGGTTTTTCTTTAGGGTTTTATTTATTTAGACTTGTAATCGGATAGGACGAAGTGACACTTGTTTGTGCGAACAACAAAAACACTATGAGTGTTACTGAGCAGTTTAAAAATTAAGAAACATCACTAATGAGCAAAAAGACAGTGATCATAAGTAATAGTATTTCCAACAATGGGGTACAGTAAGTGATTTATTGGATGGTTTTTTCGTACGAGGAGCCATAATCGTCCGCGTACGTAAAAACTATCCAATAAATTACTTACTGTACCCGATTGTTGGAAAAAGGATGGCTACAAGTTTCTTATTATCATACTAAAAGGCTATTCGTTTGATTGTGTTTATTTACGGCCATTAACAGTGCTGAAATTGGTTTAGGACGGCTTGACTTTTCATTGTTACAACGGAGGGAAGACAGGCAACAATGAAACAGCACACGCATCTCCACGTATTCGCACACTCGCCTATTGTTGTCCGTTCGTCCTTTCGATTTCCCTGCACTTTGATCGTTTTTTGATATTTGCATTTGTATTACCAGCCATATCGTTTGCTTCGCTCACTCCATTGGCGTCGATCCATGCTTCATGTAATTTCTTTGATTCCAAGAGCTAAACAAAATCGATGTATATTTCGACGCAAAGTAATTGCAATTGTTGCTTACAGTTGATTCATCACATTCCTCAGCACGTCTGTATCTCACCAAATCATTCAAAACATTTGATTTGTTTGTTTGCACGCGTGGAACTCGCTCGCTTTGCTCGCTCAATCCACTCATCTCCGTGCTTCTAAAACACGAATGTTTGACATCCATTTAAAACAAGGTTTACGGGTCAGCACGCAAACATTAAACATTTCAAACACAAACTGTGTTCACTTTCTGACATAACCACCGAGCAGAAATAATCCTTGTTCTTGGAATTGGAGTTCAAATTATAGTTCGTTGCGTTCGAATGAACTCTAATCCGTTTTTATTCGTGTACCTTCACAGCTCTGAGTATGGGGATACGAGCTCTAATGTTTTTTTTTTAAACGGTGACGCCGTTTTTTGTTCAGTTATGTTTTTGCGTGCATCCTTTTCCAGATCATGTCATTACGTAACTAATAGCTTCAAGACGGTTTGTTCGTCACGAATTTTAACCCCTGCATGAAAAAAAACAATGACGTCATGAGCAAACATTATGACGGTTTAAAAAAACTTCGACGTTAGTTTTGCACTGTTTTTCGCCTATTTGAGGATCATAATATCAAGTTACGGTGATGAAAATAGGCCTATCCGAAGCGTAATTTAATTATCTTTCGTTTGGTCCTACTCCCATCTTTGTAGGTGCTTTGGTTCCAGAGGAGTAGAGGTACAAACACACACGCACGCGCAATTTTTTTGCAGTTTTGAAAGTCCATTTGCATGACCACGTGTCTGGAGCTTTTATAGAAAGGTTTGAGGTATTTGTAGTTGTCGTGGTGATGCATCAGGTCAGCTCTAACATCGTTTCCTTAAAGAGCACACTGTAAAATTACCCTTCTTTAAAAAGTAGAAATGCTGGCTAATCCTTGTTTCCTATAAACGATTTAAAAGTAAGTAGCCGTCTGGGGACTGAATGTGGCTAATAATAATAATAATAATAATAATAATAATACTTTTTATTAACAATTACAATTATTACATTGTAAT
>JAHWFP010000567.1:0-12668 GCA_023313725.1 Lithobius niger | reverse complement strand
CTGATGACAGTATAAAGAAGACTTTTAAGGGAGAATGTACCTCAAAACTGACAAATGACTTTAATGAAGTGTACTCAAAACAAGTCCCAAATCTGAACGGAAGCTTGAAGCATTATTTCGCTAGTGGTAGTCATGCAGCATAGTGATGAATTTCGTACAGCAACAGAATTCAAACTTTAAATCAGTTGGAATGCTTGAGTGAAGTTGATACTTGATGTTTGTAGATAACTGCTTGCATTGGTGCAGGCATATTGGATGGTAAGGCGGCTTGAATATAAGACGAATTAAGGTTACGGGCTCACAAATTCAGTATAAATGGACACGATTGTAAGGCAGATGACTTTTACCCAAGATTCTGATAATGTCTCTGTTACCAATATAGTTGGTATAATAGCACACTCAATACTGATTCAGAATTACATTTTTTTTATATAGGTGTTTTTTTCCAACTGTGGATTCCATAACAAATTTTTAAGGTCTTTTTTGGTTATATTTTAGTTTTTGCTTCATAATTCAAAAAGTATTTTAGCTACCGACTTTTGAGTAGCGCCAATGGATAGCGCTCGAAAGGACGGTTCGAATGGTGTATTTAAACTTCAAAATCGGTCAAAATTTGGCCGAGTTATGGATTTGGACGTGCATGTGAGACAAAAATAAGACGAATATAAGATAAAATAAGCGCGCTTTAAACTTGAGACTTTCATAAAAAGATGAGAGCAAAATCAAAACCAAACCAGACTGTAACACAAAAAAACAATGTCCATTGACTATGCAAATGATAAAGATATAATAGAATTAATCAGTGAGTTAAAAGATACAAATGCAACAGGAATTGACACAATATAAACTGAACACATAAAAAAAACAAAAGAAAATACAGCAAAAGCTACATGTAAACTAATAAATGCAATGATTCAAAAAGAAGTATGGCCAGATATGTTAAAAATCCAAGTAAAAAGACCAGTGTATAAAAAAGGATTTAAAATGGATAAAAATAATTATAGACCTATAGCATTACTCTCTATAATTGATAAAATAATAGAAAATTTGTTCGCAAATACAATAAGAAAATTTTTAGATAAAATAAAATTATTAAATGAAAGCCAATATGGTTATAAAAAAAATAAGGGTACAGCTGACTTGCTAATAGACTTGAATGATACAATTACAAAAGCATTAGATGAAGTGAAATATGTTGGTGTAGTGCTAGTAGACTTGCAAAAGGCATTTAACACGTTTGATAATAACATATTACTAGAAAAGTGTAAACGGTTAGGGCTCAATGGAAAATTTATAATATTCTACAAGCTACTTAAGTAACAGTAATACAATAGTACAGCTAAGGGCATGAACAGCAACTTAATTGAAACAAAATTTGGAGTACCACAAGGCTCTGTACTAGGACAACTACTTTATTTATTATACACAAATAACATATCAGAAATCTTGAAAAAAACAGAAATATTTTTATTTGCTATATTTTTATACCATCATAGTTTCAATACATCGCAAATACGAAAAAATGATGAATAATTTACAACATGATTTTGACATATTAAATGATTGGTTTATTGAAAATGAATTATTCATTAGCAAAGAAAAAACAGTACAAATGGACATTGCAGTACCGAAAATGAACAAAAGCAAAAATATAGGAATAATTAAACATTATGGTGACTGTAGGAACTTAGATGGTAAAAATATAGATGAAATATGTAATGAAAAATGTTTAAATTTAGAAGAAAAGAAATCTACAAAATACCTAGGTATAGAAATTGATTCAAGTTGGAATTTCAAAATGCATATATTACAACTAATATCCAAGATAAGACAATTTCAGCTAAAGATGTATCTGCTGCGAAAGATACTAGACACAAAAAATAAGAAAATAGTGTACAATGCTTGGATTGGAAGTATAATAAGATACGGCATAGAACTTTATGGATTTGCGTCGGATTACTTGATCGAAAGATTACAAAAAGTGAAAAATAAGATTATTAAAGTTTTATTTGATTGGGTGAAGGAAAAGAACAAATGACATTTTTAAAGAGAACGAAATATTAAAAATATAAAACTCAGAGATTATAGTAACAAAAAATTATTACATAAATAAAAATTTAAAGTCTATAATAAAGAGAAAGACTAGTGGGATGTAAACACAAAAACTTGCTCCAGTTTTTTATTGTTTTTGTCTGTCCAGTGCCCCCGGTACAGCCTCAGGGTGAGTGTTTCTGTTTTATGAGTTGCCCAGGATCACTTGGGTATATGTCTGGCTGTTGTGAATGACTTTGGTCCTGAACTTTCAACGTTTTAAGAGACTTTGTTTACAAGTTGTATGGAGGCTGCCATCTTGTCAAAAATCAGAAATTTCCTGGTTCAAGACTCGTCACATGCTCTCAAACTAAAAGTTTTTTCCTGAGTCCTTCATCAGTAAACATCCTTAATGCTTGGACCAATCATGTTTTAATTGTTTTTAAACTTTTTTAATTTTAAAACCTTTTAATTTTTTTTAAACCTTTTTGGTCGAAGGATTTTTGAAACATTTTTGACTCGTTTAAGCACCATGCGCCCTACTCGACAACGTCCTGCCTCCAAAGGCGGAAAAAAGTGCAACTTCACTAAACCATAACCCAGTTCAACTCAGAAGTGCAAGACCAAAAAAAAATAAACCTGCACCCAAGAAATGCGTCGATTTGGTGCAGGATCTGGGCAAAAGAACTTTCGGTAACCTCTCAGCGGCTTTTTACAATCTTAGGAAATTGTCTACACCGAATCCTCCTTCAAATCAGCCACAAATCATTGATGACCTTTAGTTTCCTGATGATTCCTCTCTGAGTTCTTCTGTGGATAGCTTATGTTTTTCTGAGCATTCAGAGATCCTGCAACCTTCGGACCTACCACATTCTAATATTGCAGCCGATGGAATTTGTTCTAGATTAAACGATAATGCCTTTGCAAATCTACAAAAAACTTTGCTTTTACTTCAGAGTGAACTTACACAAGTGATACATGGCATAACCATTGAGCGTTTGGAGAGCGACATTGATTTGAGTAACTTAAACCATACTATTAGTAAACTTAGTAGATCTATATCGGAACCTATCACCAGTGTTGTTTCTGGGGACAATACTGCTGCCCAATCCCTCCCAGAGTCCGTTGACGATCCCTTCTCTGTTCAGTCTCCAGATGTGGTGATTCGGACCTCCCAATTTGCCATCTCTGACTCTCTTAACTCCCGCCTCTCACTCTTCCTGGAAGTGATGTCAAATAGCCTTAACACACTGGAAAAAAATTGAAGATCTTTTTGTAAATCAATTGGTTATGCTATCTAATATTTGTTCAAACCTTAAGAAATCACAGGGTACTTACGAAGAGGAATTCCCTGCCACGTCGAAAGCCAATTTGCCCAACAAAGAGCAGGTTTTACCGGGTAAATCGTTACCTAATTTGTGTAACACCAATGTGACATGTGTAAGTGATGCAAACCCTCAGCTAGCGCCAGCTGTGTTAGAACCAAATCTTGTCTTCAAGGTCACTTCGGTGCTGTCCTGTACTTCAAGCTCTCAACCTAAAATTATTTCATCTCATGTGGACATTTTGAAGTCTGCTCCATCACAATCCCAAACTGTCCTCAATTCTGGAGCATTACCTAATAACTGCTATCTGGGTCTGCGGAGGCCTGTAATCGACAGAAGTCACTGCATTCCATTTGCCTTACCCAAAAATGTAACCGTTCGTCGTCAATGTAATCGAGACATACACAACGTACGCAACCCAACAGCACCTAGTGCATCTACAGGCTCACATCTGATCCTTCCTCTGAACCAGACTCCATATTCTGCACAAAAATCTGTTGAACGCCTTAATAAATTTAATCCTGTACCATCTCCTAAATACAGCAGTTCTGTCAACAGCTCCTGCAAATTTGATTATCAAGTAGTCACCATTGGGGACTCCAATGTACGTGCACTTAGGACAAACTGTAATCCTAAATCCTTGACCTGGACCATTCCTGGCTGCACAGTTCAACAAATCCCAAACGTGCTTCAACCCATCCTTTCAAATGCAGATGCTAACGTCCACGTTTTAATCTGTGCAGGATCCACTAACATACTTATTGATCTTCATGAAACAATTGTTGATTGTCTTGTTAGATCTGCTATTGAGGTGCAACACATTAAGCCCTTTTCTAGAATTTCCATAATTGGTTTGTTTCCTTCAGTTAACAATTTAAATTCTGAGGAAGACTATTCGGTATCCAAAGTTAATACTGCACTCCGTGCTCGTTGTGTCCTTGAGAAATTGGAACTTTATATCATTGGATCACCAAGTACTATCCAACAGGTCTATGATGGTCAGGGATGGAATACACCTGACTTACCTCGGAAAGAAATCTCTCTTTCAGACGGACGGCTTGCCCATTGCCCAAGGGGATGGACCAAGTTCGGAAAACATAAAGCACTGAGTGGAACTGTAATTATAGGCAAACAACCTTACCCATTTTTATCACTCCAATGCTGCCTTTGTCCTATCAGTTCTGTGGGACCTTTCCTCTGCAGCCTGCAACTCGTCACTTTCTGACCCTGTACCTAACCACCTAAATTGTTTACTTGTTAATGCACGCAGTTTGTTGGCAAATTTTCAGACTTTCTACCTACTCTTAGCCCCTTTTTCATACGACCTCATTTTTGTGACAGAAACGTGGCTTAATGACTCTGTCCCTTATGACACAGTCCTAAATGGTCTTCAGTATGAGATCATTCGTCGGGATCGTGGCACCCAAGCGAGGGGATAGCTCTTATCTTCCGAAAGGGGGTGACCCTCTCCTTGAATAGCTCAGCCAACGAAGTTGAATCCCTCTCTGTCAGACTTCCAATTGCTAAATTAAACTTTGTTCTGATCTCTATTCCGCATGGCTTTGACTTAGTTTCCTTTACCAAAACTGGCACCTACATTAAATCTTCTTTGATTCCCGGTTCCTCATAATATTGTGCTCGGGGATTTTAACCTGTCAACTGCTGATTGGTCCATCTTCTCCTCTATTAACACTACCCAAGACACATTTCTTGATAAAATTGCTGACTGCGGATTCAAGCAGCTTGTAACCAAGTCAACACGTGGTCAAAATATTCTTGACATTCTAACCGATGATGATCGTGCCATCTTCGATGTCAATGCTTTCGAGCAACTGGGAACAAGCGATCATAATATGGTCAATTTCAAGCTACATCACAAGCTTTTGGTTCCCCTGTGCCGTCAATCCGTAAGTACTGATTATGCAAAATTACGGAACCTGCTTGATCTCATAGACTGGGTACAGAATTAAACGATTTTGTCGACGTAAATTCTGCATGGAATCATTTTCTGGCTGTCCTCCGCAACTGCGCTGCCCGGTGCACAAAATTTATAGTCGCTGCAAACCCAAGAATGTGGTTTATTCTAAGGAACTGTCTTCTATTCGGAGAAAAAAGCTTGCTGCCTGGCATCGGATTCGTGATGAGCGGTCGACTGTAAATCATTCTGCATATTTAACCCTACAGAAATTTTACTCCAATTGTGCTAAGAAACTTTACACCGGTCTGGGAAAAAAAGTTTTAGGTGAAGTAAATCCATCCATTCTTTTTCGTTTCTATCAATTTAAATCTAAAGACAGGAAAGCCAAAGGCTCACAAGAAATAACTAAATACAGATGTAAACCTATTTACGTTGCCTTTTGGACTTATATGTCAGACTGCCTGAGCGGGAAATCTAACCCAGGACCTTTGAAATCAAAGGCCAAGGTTCTACCGCTGAGCCAGACTGACACGGCCAAAAGGAAACGTCCATAGGCAGCATTTAACACGTGCATGTATACGTATAAACAAACACCTCAGTCTGGCTCAGCGGTAGAACCTTGGCCTTTGATTTCAAAGGTCCTGGGTTCGATTCCCTGCTCAGGCAGTCTGACATATAAGTCCAAAAGGCAACGTAAATAGGTTTGCATCTGTATTTAATTAAAATCTAAATCCTCTCGAACGCTTCCTCCACTTCAGGTAAATGGAAACCTTATTATTTCTCCGTCTGAAAAGGCAGCTACATTTAATTCCCAATTCTCCAGACATGGCATCACTGATGATGGCTCTACTCCTCCTATCTGTAGTTTTCTTTAGGTCCAACACCCTTCACAACCCCTCTGATGTTTTTTTTCCGGGTCTCTGACATTCGTACTGCTATTGGCCGCCTTAGGCCGACCCATTCTGTGGGCCCCGACAGCTTCTCTCCTTTCTTCTACAGACAAATTGGTGATCCAATTGCACCTGCCTTTCATATAATCTTTACACTTTCGTAATCATCGGGAATCTTGCTTTCTATTTGGTCCACTGCTTCGGTAGTTCTCAAGAGAAGTTTGCTGATGACCCTAAACTCCACTCCCCGGTCATTTCATCCGATGACGCCTTGAATTTGCAGCGCATTATCAACTCAATTTACAATTGGTCACTCAAATGGTAGTTACCACTCTCTTGTGACAAATGTCACTGCGTTGCGATTGGTAAATCCACTAACGGGTTAAATCATTTTCTTGATAATTCAATACTCAAGGAAACCGTTACCAGCTTCAGGGATCTTGGAGTTTGGTTTCAGCAGGATCTCAAATTTTCCTCAGACTGCAAAACTATAGCAGCAACGGCCAATCGCATATCTGCTATTTTCTGCCGATGCTTTAACTCTGGGATCCTTTGCACTGGGCTTTGGGCAAACAAAGTCTATGTCCGACCATTGCTCGAGTATGCGAGATCAGGTCTGGTGTCCCTACCTCCTCAAGGACATTGACCAACTTGAACCCGTTCAGAGGAGGCATACGAAGTCACTACCGGGCATGCGTCCATTGCAATACAGTCGAAGACTTCATGACCTTGGATTGGAATCCATGGAATGTAGACGTTTAAAGGCTGACCTAATCCTAACTTTTCAAATTGTACATTGTTTGCTCGCCATTGAAATAACATTTTTTGAATTTAGTTCGGTGACCCAGACTCGTGGTAACCATTTAAAGTTCGGTGTACCCAAATTTTGACTTGCTTCCAGGAAATCCTTTTTGCTTTGCGAGTTGTGCCAGTCTGGAACTCTCTCGATAATGAGACAGTTTCTGCCCCGTCACTTACTTCTTTCAAAACGTGGCTTAAGGCTATAAATTTCCATCCCTTTCTTCGCCGCCCGGAGAACTATCCACTGCCCCCCTAAGACCACACTCCGCTTTTTACTTGGGCCTCCACTTTGCAGCTCATTCTAACATGCTTTTTCCTGCACTCTACGTGCATTTTAATTTTAAAGTTTTTTTGGTGACAATTCTCATATTGGGGATGCATTGTTTTAGATTATACCATAACCATAATTTGAGTTACATAAGAAGGTTTTTAACCTATCCATTTTTTTCTGCCTTTCTTTTTTTATTTGGGCCTTTTTTTACATCTCCCTTTCCAACATGTTTGACAATGCCATTGGGGACCTAGAGTCCCTGGCAGGTCTTACCTTGATGGTAAGTCATTCGTGTCCCCATAACTATTCCCTTACCTTCTGCACTGTGACTGAGGTTGGCGCTAATGACCAAGTTGTCGACGCGCCATTAAGCCTCAATCCCCCCCCCCTTACCTTCACCTGGCCATACTTTTATTGCTTTATGTAATTGTTTTTTTTTTATTATTTAGGCTGGCTGTTGTCAGTGATCCTTCCTAGGGTCCTTGCCAGACCTGTTGCAATTGCGACAAATGTTATTATTACTATAATTGTTAAATAAAAACTAAGGAAAACTAAACAAACATTCTCACAACCGACATGGAATAATAAATATTGGAAAAGACATAGAACTTATTGTATACTATGTATTCTTAATGAATTGCCAAAAAATATGTTGGAGGTCAACAATTTAAAGGACTTCAAGATAAAAATTACCATGACAAAAGAAATATAAATTAAAATAGCTAGCAACTAACAGGATAATAAAAACAAAATACTTATTGCAATTAAATAAACCTATAAAATAAACCAGGGTCTAGTGTTGTTAATAATAGCAAAAAATTGTGAATAAGATGCTTTGTATGAACTTACACAAGCTGTATTACACAAGCTTCGAGGATTGCAATTTGTTTGTAATTTGCTATTGAAATAAATACATTATTATTATTATTATATATTGAAAAACATGGAAAAAAATTCCAATTAAGAAACAACAGACCGGAACACATAGAGGTTGCCCACCGTATACCAAATAAAAAATAGACAAAGCTAGTACGGTTATTATCCAATGTAAGTACAGGGAACATAGACACGAGTGGATGTAGAATAGAAAGAGAATTGTGACAAATGACATGTTCCGAAACGAAAATAGACAGAGAATTTACATGAATGAAAATATGAGCCCCTACTACAGAAGTTTGTTTTGGAAAGCAAAAATTTACTCTAAAGATAATGACTACAAATATGTGAGGTTTTTACAATGGAAAAGTTTTTTAAGAGAAAAAATGAAAATGTGCTAGAGGTAAAGTGTGTTCGTTTCGAACTAGACTTAGTGTAAGTACCATGTAATGAAGAATTCGTAAACAACGTCTACACTGATTTTGATCAATTAAGGGATTTCTTTATAAAAAGAAAAAAAAAACTGTGATGCGCAAGATATTAAAGTGATGCACGTAAACTTAAGAAGTGTCAGAAAAATTGGGAGCAATTGCAACTTTTTGTAGCAAAAGGAAACATAAAATGGAAACTGAGATAAGTATAAAAAAAGTAGAATGTGAAATTTATAACATACGAGGATATAAAAAGGAAGTGTTTTTGTAGGGAAAACACCAACCGAGGAGGAGGAGTTATGTTGCTCATAAATGAAAAAAATTTCAGAATATTATTTTCACAAAAATATAAAGTGATGAAAATGATGCTATTGAATTAAGATATACATATGAAAAGGTGCGTTTTGCGTTATAGCAGTTTACCGAAAATCTGACACGAATAAAATGAAATTTATCAATGAACTTAAAAAAATTACTAAAATACATTGGCAAGGATAAACATATAAATATTTTGTTCTTGGGGGATATAAATATTGACATTTTAATGTCTGAAATTGCAGAAAAGACAAATTTGAACAAAAAACCACAGATAAATATGAAAATACGTTAGCAAAGCTAGGAATGGAAAAACAGATTGATTCACTGACAAGAGTTGAAATAGTAAAAAAAAAAAGGATTGAATCAATACTACTTACAAAACTCTTGTATTGATCACGTATACTCAAAACTTGACAAGTAGGAAAGTAAATGGCAACCATAGAACTAAAAATTGCTGATCACTATTTTACAATATGTAGGCTATACAAAGAGGAAAATAGACAAATTAATAAAAATTTAAAGAAAATTAATCCAAATCCTGAAAATTCTCAAATTACAGGAAATGTAAAAATAAAAGACAATGACCATAATTTTGTAAAAGAATTAAACGAAATTGACTGGAATATTTTATGAAATATAGAAACAGTCAATGAAATTTAAAAAAAGAAATGATTCTACAATAAAAAATATTTACGAAAAAAACATTGTAACTAACATAAATAAAACTATCAATACAAATCAGGAAAGAAAAACATGGATAACACAGCAAACAATAAAGCTAATAAACCAAAAAAATAAGCTATGGAAGAAAATCAAAAATAACTCTGTTATTGAGAATGGAGTTAAAGATAAAAAATATAAAGAGTTAAAAAGAAAAGTAAATAAAGAAATTTTTAACGACAAACAAAATTATTACTCAACAATTTTAGAACAAAATAATCAGGGTACCAAGACGAATTGGAATGTAATAAATAAAATCACAGGACGTGAAAAGCGAAATGGCAATATCGATATAGAAATTATGTCAACGTTTAAAAACTGTACACCTGAAGAAATTAGTAACAAATTTAACAGAAACTTTGCAGAACAAACACCGAATCTAAAAGCTAAATACGAAAAGAGGAGGCATAATTTTTTTTTAAATGGCAAAATAAAAAGGTATACAAACCACTAATGAGGAAAAAGAATAGGCAATCAAAAAATCAATATATCTTGATGAAGCTACTAAGGAAGACATTAAAAATAATATTGCGGGATTAAAAGAAACAAAGGTAACAGGACTGGACGGTGTCAAAACAAACCACAGCAAACAAAGTATTATGAACACAATGCATTGTATTAGTATTTTAATAAATAAAATGATCAAATGTGAAAAATATTCGGGTTTGTTAAAAATACAGGTATTAAGACCAGTATATAAAAAATGAAAAAAGAAGAACTCAATAACTACATACCAATTTCTTTGTTGTCAGTTATAAATAAAATATTAGAAACGTTTTTTGCAAACAAAATATGGTCTTTCTTTGAAACTTTTAAAATTCTTCAGAAAATCAATACGGTTATACAAAAAACAAAGGTACAACTGATTTACTGAAGGAGTTAAATGAAGATATCACTAAGGCATTAAACAACGTTAAATATGTAGGAGCTGTTTTTATTGATCTACAAAAAGCCTTTGATACCTTTGACACTAAAATTTTGTTACAAAAGTGTACAGAACTGGGAATTAGGGGGAAAATTTATGAAATTATTAAAAGTTATTTAAAAAACAGAAAGGCAATAGTTATTTTAAAAGATAAGCACAGTGAACTTTTTTATATACACAATGGAGTGCCACAGAGGTCTGTTTTAGGGCCACTGCTATTCCTAATATACAGGGTGTTCGGAAATTGGTGTCAAATATTTTGAGGGTCCGCTGTGTGATCAAAGATAAGAAGAAAAAGTCCTATAAACATGGGTCCAGAAATGCACCAGTCTTTAGTTACAGCCCCCCCCCCAGGTTTGGGGTAAACAGTTCTTAAATACCTCGTAATGATTCACCGTTTCCATTCCAAACTCAGGATATGTGCCATATCATAACTGGTATTTCAGTACTTCATAATACAGTATTGGGTCGCACAACTTATCAGAGGGAGAGGTAATTTTCTTATGGGGGGGGATCAAACGTGGGGGAAGAGAGGAGTAACTGCTTTGGTCTTGTACTTTAATGAAACAAATTGTACATACCAGAAAAAACACATCGTATCACATTACTGTGTGATTGAAAACAATCGAGAAATGAAACATCATTAAGTAAACAGAAGATGGCTACTCAAAGTTTTACTGAGTATCATTGCATTTGCGGCTCTGCTGCAATTAACTGCAATACGCATCCGCAAAAGACCTCCTCTCCAGAAAATTATGTGACAAGCAACTCAAAAAGATAAATACGACGGAAAACAAACTAAATGTAAGCGTTTTATCATAGTAGGTGCTCAAAATGACCCCCCTCATTAACTCCTTGGGTTTTCAAGGATTTTTGTCTTTAACACTTAAAACTACAAAGAATCTGAGGTGGCGATTTACCTCCAAATCAAAACCAAGTTTATGCGATGATTTTTGTGGAAGCTGGAGCGTTAGACAAAGGCAACAAACAAACAAACAAATAAGCAACCAAATTCGAATGTGTGGGTTGAGTACTGTAATGTTGTTCTCGCCGCTTCGGCCAATGAAACAAGTGATCATCCGAATTCTAAGGATTCCCCCACTTTTACGTTTTAAGCTTCTTTGCTTGAAGAGTAGAAAACAAACACATTAAATTCCTCACTTTTAATGGCGAGGATACCCGATTGATAATGTTTGGTGCTCTCCACAGAGATGTACGTACAGTAGTTGTTTTTTTTTTGGAGGGGGGGGGGCACAAACTTGGAAAACGATGTAACCTACTTGGTCTTTACACGTAATGAAAGAAAGTACAGTACTACTTTCGATTGTTTTCAATCACACGATGTGTTTTTTCTACAATTTGTTTCATTAAAGTACAAGACCAAAGCAGTTACTCCTCTCTTCCCCCACGTTTGATCCCCCCATAAGAAAATTACCTCTCCCTCTGATAAGTTGTGCGACCCAATACTGTATTATGAAGTACTGAAATACCAGGTATGATATGGCACATATCCTGAGTTTGGAATGGAAACGGTGAATCATTACGAGGTATTTAAGAACTGTTTACCCCAAACCTGGGGGGGAGGCTGTAACTAAAGACTGGTGCATTTCCGGACCCAAGTTTATAGGACTTTTTCTTCTTATCTTTGATCACACAGCGGACCCTCAAAATATTTGACACCAATTTCCGAACACCCTGCATAAAATTAAATAAATAAAAACAGTTGTACTTACACTTGGTTTGATGTGTCTTGGCTGAATTTTTTTCGCAAATGGCAAGCCAACTGTGATCACGAGAATTTAATTTGGTACGAGAAAAAGTCACGAGCCAAACAAATTCTCGGAAATTGGTTTTGAAAAATATTTTTTTGGTAGCAAGTTTGGTTTTTGAAATGAGCTGTGCAACGAAATCTTAAAAAGATTCCAGTTGGTTTTGTAAGAGTGAAATCACATTTCTTTTATTGTTACGTCACCAGGTGTATATAAACCGGGAATATTTTACGTTGGAATCATTCTGGCCGCAGGTGTGGGGCGGTGCACATCAGTTGTTACTGGGCAATAAATGGTAGTAATATTTTGGTTTATATTTTTTGACTTAATATACTTTATAGGCATTAAAAAACTTTAAAATTATTTATTTATTATAATCTCTTTAGTTATTGT
>JAHWFP010000513.1:2829-14269 GCA_023313725.1 Lithobius niger | reverse complement strand
GATTTTCATAACTAAAACGAGAACACGTGACCCACATCAGCCTATTGGATGGCGGAGAATCTGGAACGTGGGTGCTGTGTTTAGAATATTAATTATTAATAATAAATAAATTTATTCATCAAGCATCCCGAAGATCATGGTGATCTTGTATGGGTTGCAAAATAAAATACAGAATAATACAGATTACATCAAAAACACTTATGTTGTAAAATTCAGTTAGAAAAATAGTTTAACATCATAATTTCAATAAATAAGTATTAAAGTTATTTTCAACATATTTACATATTTACAATCAGTTAGGAATTCATATTTGTGTTGTATAAACCATCAATACATTTTAACCATAAATTAACCACTGTTTTATTTCTCTTTTTGCATGTTTAAAGCTGTCCAGGTTTAAAAGGTGTGAAGGAATTTTATTAAAAAGTGTTGGTATATAATGATTTTGGCACATGGCACCATAACTATTTTTAATGAGTGGTATTTTAAATCTTATTGATTGATCCCTCAGAAAACCATTTTTAAAGGTGTCCTTAAGTTTGTATTCAGACTTATAATAGTTATTTAAAATAATAGTGTAATCCTTTAAATTTGTAACATTTAGTATTTTGTATTTTTTAATAAGATCAATTGTTGACTCGTGCTTCCCGTTCCTGCCAAAAAGAGTTTTAATTAATTTGTTTTGAGCTTTTTGTAATCTTTCCATAAGGAAATCGGAAGCCTGGCCAAAAACCTCAATACCATATCTGATTTGACTATTAACCAAAGCATCGAAAACAATTTTCTTACCTTTATCATTAAGAATGGTTTTAACTTTATAAATAATTGGCATAAGTTGTCTTAATTTCTTAATTATAGCATTGATGTGTAATTTATGTTTCCACCCCGTTTCAATAAAAAGACCAAGATATTTAGCATCATTAACTTTTAAGACAGTTTTACATTTAATGGTTCCCTTATTGCAACCACAGTTATTATTATGAATATATAGTTCGTCTGTAATTAATATTGACAATGCTATCGAAATGGCGGACAGGCGCCTTTGTAATGACATTTGTAAATTTTTTTTTTATAACAAACACCACTTTACTGAGATCATATTTGCAACATTAAAGCGTAGAACAACGTAAATGCAAACTAGGATTGTGGAGTACGGTCTACTGTCCCTTACGTGTGGTTAACGAGGCCGGTTTTTGTGACGTAATTATAAGGTCATTAAGCGAATGCCTTCAACTTCAGACATCCAACTTTACGGCTTATTGTTAAACACGTGAATGTTAAGAAGAGACTTTAATATGATAATCAAAAAGTTTAGATAGTGCATAACCATTTAGGTCAACGAACAAACAAACACACGGCTTCGTGTAATAACGACTCAGCACACTTCTTGCTCGCTCAGCAATTCATTGAGTTACAAGACTTTAGGCCCAGAATGCGAGCTGCAATAACGAACGATCCATTAGAGTCAGCGCATGCAGATCACTCTTTTCTTCGAGCAGAGTTATGACATAGCCACACGGTTGGGGCGACGCATTAATCTCAACAGGTGTTCTTCGATTCACCCTGGCCCCATAATGGACTCGTGTGCGCTACGCATGCCGATTGAGGAAGCCAAGTATGTTGTTTTGTTTGCATCCTGTAGGCGTACGACTGGGCCATGGTGACCTATAGCGCGCCACCGTCGTTTCTTAGAATGTTCACTACACCGGCTGCCCTTTCGCCGCGTTGTATGCCCCATTGGTTTTCTCCAGCACTGCTTGCAAAAGGCCCATTCTTCAGTCGTAGGGCCAGCAGCACGTGAGGGTCAGAGGTGAATGGTTTATGAGACAACATTGGGGGGAGGCAGAGACACCAGAACAACAACAAAAGCACAGAAGAGTGACCCTGCACGAATGGATTTGACCACTGTTTAGACGTATGGTCGGATCGTATCGCCAGCATCATCCAACATGGCGTTAGTTGGGGTTGGTCTTGTTGTGTCGTGTTTTGGATCCGTTTTTATGTTAATTCTTCGTGACGGAATGCAAAATCGTTACACGCACCCGATTTCGTGGAAGTTGTCGAAGAAAATTTTGTTTGATCGTTCATGATGAAGACGCGGGCGTCATATGACTGAATTGCGAAACTAACGTAAATTCGTTATGGGTGGAATTACGTTAGGGCAGGAGAACATAAAGAACAAAGTAGTGAAGAACTCTTGACTGATTCTATGTGATCTGATTTAGAGCTAATTTTTTTAAATAAAAATTCGACTGATGTTGCCAAACCTCGATCCAACATTACAAATAACGAAGTAAACAATCAACATTAAAGTGCAATAAAGGTGGCTTACTGAACTACGTTATTTCTAGTGTATAATTTTCGCTGTTGGCTAATTTCCAATTTTCCTTAATATTATATCGAGCGATTTATATCTATTTATTAATCAACATTAAAAATTGGCTTAAAAATGAAAAAAAAAAAAAAGAAATAACTGAGAAAGATTGAAGAACTACCAGCTGGCTAGAGTCTGTATCCAGGTCTGTCCTGTTCAAGGGCGCCCCTACACTCTGGCTATTGGGGCTCAAGACTCCCACCAGAGGCTGGTTGCCCTTTTTACGCATAAAAAAATGTTGGGGGAAAAATGCTGCGAGCGTAAAATTAAAAAAAAATATATATAAGCATTTCTTTCCAACATGGCAAGGGATGGAGTGGAGAGTTCTCCCCAGTGCATCTGTTACGTGATTTTGTGCCGTTCATTGCATGACGTTTTTGCTCTTTTGATTGGTCATTTTAACCTTTCTGTCATTTTGAGCCCACCCTTTTTTGCCGTTTGGCGGACACCCTTGGTCCTGTTTACAGCACCCGGCTTAAAATGCGGGTAGTCCTCAGTTCGAGTACCAATAGGGGCAATTGTTTTTTCTTTGTTCGTTAATCCTTTGATTTATCTTTTATCCCAGCATCAGAGTTAATCTTCTCAGTCAAACATGCCGAATGACATGTTTTGACATGTTTTTTTTTTTTTTAACTGTGTGCATTTTTTAACTAAACTGGCCGACTTTATCGTTAAACATTGCTCACCTCACTCTACATCTGCCAAACAGTTATCAAGATTGCCAGAAAATTACTCATGAGTAATTAGTTGCTCGATGAAATTTCTCGCAAGATAAATAATTGCATCCCAACAATTACTCGCCAGCAATTGCTCGCCAGATAGACTTTATCCTGAGCTGCACAACGTGAACTCCCCAACATCTGATAGACAGAAAACTTGCTCTCCAGCCACATATACGTCGTAAGAAAAACAAAAGGAATTCGTTATGCTGCAAAATGTTCTAATGGCTATAAATAATCTGCCGTCTGCGATATTTTTTTTTAAATTGTTTTGTTTATCCTAAAAAAAAAATACGATAAAACTCGGTTTCATCTTCAGCGTAAAAGTGGAAAAAAGGCTGTTAGATTGTGAATACGTTCATTTTTTACATTTTATTTGTTTAAATTAAATTTAGTGCCCATGTCATCTGGGTTTAAATATTATCTGCACTATATATATATATATATATATATATATATTTCGCTAAGGCCGGGTATAGGCGTTACATTAATGCAAACCTATTTACGTTGCCTTTTGGACTTAAATGTCAGACTGCGTAAGTGTATCATGACCTTTAAAACCAAAAGCCGAAGTCCTGCCGCTCACCCTTACTGACGCTGCCTTTCTTGTCTTCTGACATCCGTACCAGCTGAGAAGACTATTGCAACGTCTTTGTCCGTCCGTCAGTCGCTTTTTTCTACCTTCGGAACGGTATCAGATAGAAACGACAGGGTTTCCATCATTGGAGTCAGTGACCAAAAGTTAGTTAAAAACAGGGGGCCAATTAAAACATCGTTGCTTTCTTATAGCTAACAGGCTTTATCGACGTAACTCAATGACATAACAACATTTGATCGTCGTATTTAAACACTATAAGGATAACATGCAACCGTAAAAAAACAAAGGAGTTCGTTAACAGCACCAGAGGCGAATAAATCTATATATATGCACGTCCGTAGATCGTGGGAGGGTTCATGTTGTTGCTATTACTTCATATTCCATCTCTCGTCACAAGGTCGTCTGGGATAGAATCTGTCGGTTTCGTTTCTCAGAAACAGGCCAGTTGATTCAACATCGCTAGAATCACATTTTTCTAGAGCAGCACTCAAAGGTATCGGTTTTCCGCACGCACCTGAACTGGCGTTGAGTCAGTAGCCGAAACACGCTCTTTCTGCCCCAGTCGGCCTTGGTTTGCGGTAGTCATCTGTATCGCCGCTTCACCCTTGTGGAACGCTGTTGTTAGCGGAGGTGCCGCGTACCTGGAGTGGTATTTTTTTCCGAATTTATCTATAGGGAAGTTTTTAAAGTCAGCGGCTTGCGAGTTGCTTGGAAGCGAGGCAAGCTTTCCCGTTTTTTAATTCAAGCCGCTTGCCGCTGAGAAACTTTTCTGTCGTTTTTAAAGTCAGCGGCTTGGCAGTCGCTGGCCAGCCAACGAAGCGAGGATAAAGGGTGCTGAGTTCGCTGAGCTTACGCAGCTAATGTGGGGGCACGATGTGCGCATGCGCCACTGCCGCAGAGCAACAATCGGGAACGATCCTAATACATGCGATAAATCTAGTACGATGTTGATAGCTGCCAGCAGTCCATTTGCTTAGTCTTTACTCTCATCATCTTAAACACTACCAAAAATGCGATAAAACAGATAAAAGAGATATAATAACTGATTTTGTCACTGTCGGCCATGTTTGTGCTTAGTAAGCTTCAAATAATGTCGTTTTTAATCTCAGCTTGAAAATAGGAAAAGCGGAGAAAGCCAAAACCAAGCAAACTCAGCGCTCAGCAAGCAAGCCGCTGACTTTAAAAACATCCCTTATTAGATTAAAACCAGGGTAGAATACATAGGTAGTGCCACTCTTTCTCTGACAACGATAAACATTTAGATGAAACTAGCACCTGCTTTCAACGATTTACCGCCAGAAGGAGCTAGTAACAGAAAGCGTAAAGCGTCATGGGGATCGAAACTATTTAGCATCACTAAAACAAATTGATCACGATAAGAATACAAATTTAGTAGCTTAAAAAGTATCATATGTCAGATTAGGACATTGACATAATTTTAAGATAGATCAGAACTGTCTGATCAAGTTTTACTTTTTTAAATTCAACACTCGATTTTAAAATGGGTTGCAGTTACGAGTGGCGCTAAGTAGTAGCGGATCTAAGCCCCCGCAGCCCCTACAAGGCAGGGGGGGGGGGAGGGCAACAAGAGGCCGGCAAGACTGTGCCCTCCCTCCCAAAAAAAATTTTTTTAATTAAAAAAAAAGAAAGTTAGATGTAGACAGCATCATGTCTGATTTTGCTCAAAAGAATGTGTGCGTTTCAGGACTGTTGTACCATGACAGTAATTGTATTAAATTGAATGTTTCATGTTAAAAATCATCCAATGATAAAGACAAAAACCAAATAAATTGGTTAATGGTTAATTGGCTGCAAATTCGTTATTGTTTCAGTATTACGATATTAAATTAATCCCCCCCCCCCCCGGTATAGATTTGCTAATGTACAAGAGCCCGAAATGAAAACTCGCAGGGGCCCCTGTAATTCTCAGATCCGCCTCAGGCGCTAAGGATGGTATAACGCATGGTTTTGTGTTACGAGAAGCGTGGTAAGCGGCAGCTTCGGCTTAAGATTTTTCCGTGCTTCACGTTTCTTGTACCGAACTGAACACAGTTTGAATCGAACAGATAATAGGTTATTCAACTTAATTCAAGAAAATTATACTCGTGGGTCGGACAGAAGGTCTATTCATTTATGCAACACCCGTCACACAGTGTTCGTCGTTCGGCCTAAATAGTTTCGCAGGTGTGTATAAATATATCTTTCTCATTCTCATTTCTTTCTTTGTGGCACGACAGCAAGATGGTTTAATCGCCTTTCAAGTATTTGCTTACGACGACTGAATAGCTATTGCAACTGCAATTTAATCAAGTTCTCATCCAGAGAATTTAAGTTGATGTAAGTAAACTTACCGATAACGAGGTACACGTGTATCAATTAGAGGAAACAAAAAAAATATGCGTGGTATCTGGGCACACGCTAGTGTGTCGCTCAAAGTTAGGCATCAAAACGTCACATCAGTTCAGTTATCGGGGAGGTAAACCATTACCGTGCGACGCCGTAGCGTTAGTATCTATTAGTATTCTGAAGTATCCTGAAGTATCCTATTAGTATCCTGAAGCATAGTTTGGCATATTTCAGGTACCTGGGCAAAAAATAAAGCGGTACAAAAACTTAAACTGTGTTAAAATCGAGAGCAATGACCCACCTGACAAAAAATTAACTCACGTAGGAGGGAATGTCAGCTAAGAGGCTCTCAATGAAAAATAGGACTCTCAATAACGTTGCAAATGTGTTATTAGCTGTAGCGACTATAACTACTACTATAGTTACTACCTACTAGTACGCTCGTCCCGGTGTTAAACTCCATAAAGTGATTATTCACCGATACCGAGAAAGAGGTAAGGCTTACAGCTATGATGTTGGACGTACAGCTGCAGTACGATACGAACTACATACCTTTTATGGTTTGCAGCCTGGGGGTGAAACGTGAATGGTTTGGGAGGAGGCCTAATTACGAAAGTATTGTTATAGCCATTATTAGTATTGTCGGCATCGTCTCTCATTGGACGGCCAAAGTTCGGACAATGACAACGAGCATACTGAAGTCCGTATAGACACACGCTAACGTGTTGCGACAAAATCTAAACGACGTTGCCAAATATATTATGTCCACGTCGAATTCACGAAAAATAAACAACATGTCAAAATAAAACCAAGTTGTGAATGGTCCGGCCTCTCAAAGCAATGATATGAACTAAATAAAAAAAAGTTAAATAAAACTAAAATGAAACCAAAATCTGGTAAAGAGGTCACTATGTTTAGGCTTTTAAGTTCGGCCCTTTAAACGAGTGATAGCAACACACCAAAACATTCGCCAAGTAATCACACCGAATATTTCTTTGGAGATTAAATCAAATCGTGAACATTACTACGGATAGCAATGTTATAGTTTTTTATTTAACCTTCACAACATTAGTCGGTGCTTTTAACTTGGGGAATGTTTTAGTGTGTTGATATCACTCCTTTGAAGGACCGAACCATTCTGAACTTGGCTCCTTTGAAGGGTCGAACAAGTTTTGGTTTTTGATGTGATAAACCTTAACCCCCAATTAGGTATATCGTCAATTTTACACTCAAAAGGGAGTCAAGCTTACCCCCGTGAACTGGTGTAAAGCTGTAGGCCAATACCCGGTGTTGGGTAGTGCCACCTTACACCGACAGCGGGGGGGTGTCTTTTTATTAATAACCTAACGGGTGCAAACTAACACCCATAAACTGGTGCAAAGTTACTCATTTTTTTTTCAGTGAACGATATTTTTCTTCAACAGCTGCTTTACCAAACTTATCGAACTGTACATCATTAGTCGCCACCTACAGCTCTCGTGTGCGTGCGGCACCAATGAAATAGCATCTGCCGACCATTTAAAGCAAAACATGATAACACATTCGTAAATTCATTTTCACCTTGTACCTCAACTGATACGGGACACATCATTGAATTCACATCCGATCCAACAACAAAAGGCGTTGGACGTCGTAAGGAAACAGACGCTCGCGTTGCCACATGTGATAAAAACGAAAATAAAAATAAAAAAGAAGCTGTTCGCAACACAACACGACGGCGATTGGACGGCCGATTTCACGGAGTTCGTATCGATGTATAGATTCACAATTGCTGATTCATATCGACCTATTATAAACTACTTCCTGCCTTTATTCATAACGCGTCGCTTGCAACATCCCGGCCTCTGGTGTGCCATTGGCAATTATTGTTGTTCTCTTTCACAAAAGATTGGCAGGATTGCAACACGAAATCGTCTGGAACCAACCCAACACCAGAGCCGATGACGCCATGGTCGCCGGTTCGCTCCGTGTGAGTGGCCGGGACAATTATTTCCTGACTGCACCACTAAGGGCTCCCGCGCACTGGGCGGCCTGGTCGTGCGGCCAGTGGTCGTCGCGGCCAAAATACACGGCGCCGTGCTGCGCGGCCACGTCCGCTTTTCATTGACAATTCTCAATCACGTGGTGAAAAAGGAACAAGGAGCAAGTATGGTCGCCCTGTGGTCGCCTGCACGCCGCTCGGAATGGTCGCGGCAGCCAAATGCGCGTTGCTACATATACCGTAAGCATTCTCATTGGCCGCGGCGACCTGGCCGCCACGTGCGCGGGGGCCCTATGGCGATTTAATGCTCAGGAACTCGTCGTCTCGTCGCTGCGCGTCGCGTGACTACACAGTACTATACATATAATGAAAGGGGGTAAAACCAGCCAGAAATCGTATCGTAGAAAAATCCATACTTGCATTGAGCTTTATTACATTTTATGCTTATGCACTCTTATCATCGCTGGGACTCGCGCTGAACGTCTTTATTGATCACGTGAATCATGTTCAAAGTTGTTATTTGTACCACTACGTTTTCCAGAGCGATCTGAGAAGCGTTTTAGCATCGAGGTAAAAGCCCCGGCCATTACCGGAAGTTCACCGGGATAGCATAAACTGAAATGTTTCTTAGATCGCTCTGATGGACAATGTAGTGGTACAAATAATGACTAAGGACGTGAGACAAGTTAACAAAAAGGCGTTTAGTGCGAGTTCCAGTGATGATAATAGTGATTATAAAAAAAAAAAAAAAAAAAAAAAACCGATACCGAGGTAAAATGATAAATTCTCGACAAATCTCGACACAAGTACCCTGCAAAGACTGTATAATTAATCACTAAAAGTCTTTGTTTAACATCTTCATAGACGCCCGCAGACTTTCAAAAAGAGGGGGAGGGGGGAGTAAGGGACATCATCGGGGGAAAAAAGGGCACAGAGCAACATTTTCAACGGAAGGTGTAAATGAAGAACGGCACTGTTTTTCTGACCCCGCATTCAGAAGTCTACAAAAAATAGCGCACTAAACTATCTGGCAATGGCCGGTCCATACTGAGGTTTGCAGCCTGAAATCAGTATACTGTGTATTACCATCCTGGAATAGCCTTTGTTTTATCTTAAAAATTATTACCGAAAGGGCAACCAAAAAAAAAAGGGGGGGGGGGGGGGCATCAAAGTGCCCCAGTTTGTGAGGATGCTTTACGAATTAAGAAAACGACCACCGTTGCTTCATTTGCTGCTAATTATTCTTTGGTTCCTTTCAACTGACTCCTCCTTGGCTCCTGCGGATTCAGTTTCATGAGGTTATCGAACGAAGAACAGTTGAATAGAAATTATAAAGTTTCGTTTCCCGCACCCCATTTACTTTCCTGTGCTATAACTGATATATAATTCAAATACTTAGATCGTGTCGTTGTTGACTGAGATCCTACAACGACCGCCATGTTGTTTGCTGACGAAGCTGAGCTGTTGCTACGGAAACTGTTGTTTATCAGTTTAAATCAAAGAAATCAAGCCAAACGCATGGTCCCGGAATCGCGTTAGCGGCTGCACGGCCACAGTAACGTACCGAGGCACTTTGTTGTTTTTTTTTTTTTGTGTTTTTGGGCCGGGGGGGGGGGGGAATAGCGGGATGGGGAGGCAATGAAATTTAAATCTAAAATAGGGTCCGATAAATTGAGCTAAGTGGCCTAAGGCGGGAAAGGGGTGCCCTAAATCAGTCGAAGTCGTGTAAAATAACCCTTTTCAGGAATTGTAACGCCGTTCATACGTTTAGAAAAGGTAATGTTCAAAATAAAATCTGGTGAGCTGAAAAATAATGCCTTTATTTGTTGTTAACTTTTACCATAATTAGGACGCTGTTGACCGCTTTCAAACTTCTAAGTTTCGTTCTTGATAAATAAAACATTCTTGGCAAATGCTTTAAAATAAAAGAAAGCCAGTCAAGTGCACAACAAAAATACAACAGACGACGTTTCGGGACAAACAGCACGCCGTTATCAGGTGCATAAAAATTAGCAGTCAAGCTTCGTTACAAATAACACAAAATTGGTAATGACAAAGCAAAGCATATTAAAAGGCAAGCAAACATTTTACATTTTTTTTTTAATGAACTCAGATTTACTGACAAAATAGCAAAATCATGGGAGTCCAAATCTCGTCCTTCATATGCAGGAGCAAAGTGAAGCAAAGTTTAAAATGGCACTCTTCCTTATACGCAGGCCTAAATACCTAAAAGTCTAAAACCCACAATCGGTACTAAGTATTCCCGTGGTACTGAGTCTTGCATGTAGGGAAAATATTTTTAACTTAGCTTCACTTTGCCGAGGGGGTGACCGACTTTTGAAAAAGCTTACACCGGATGTCAGATTTGTCCAGTGTATGTGGATTTAATTTGGATTTTTTAAATTTAAATTGGATTTAAAAGCACCGTTTTCGTCATTTTGTCTCCCGTTTTCATTGTATCAAACTTGATCGTGTTTGGTCGGATTTATACTGATTTAAGTCGGATTTTTTGGGTATAAGTCGGTTTTTTTTTGCATATTTAGCGGATATACGTGAATTTGATCTAGATTAGTTGAATTTAAACACTTTTAAAGATACCGGTTCTTTCATTTTTGCTCCCATTTTCGCACCAACCCTGGTCGGATTTGTTCCGGATTTGAGCAGATTTAAGTCGTACTTTTTTTTTTAGATTTAGTTCGGATTATTTGGGTTAAAAGCCGGATTTTTCCAGATTTTTCGAGTGTTTTCTTAATTCAAATCCAGACTTCATGGATTTAAATCCTGATTTGTAGGATTTGTTACGGATTTTCATGAATTAAATCCGGATTTCACACCAAGTGTACACCGGATTTATGAAGTCGGTATCCCCTCGCACTTTGTTCCTGCACTTGTAGGGCGAGGTGTTTTGCTAGCAATACTGGGTTATTTTTTTTTTATTAAAAGGTTTGTTTGCTATTTAATATGGCTCGCCTTGTCATTACAAATTTTGTATTATTATTTGTAACAATGCTTAACTGCTAATTTTTATGCATTTGATAACGGGGCTCTGTTTATGATCCCCGAAACGTCGTCGGTTGTATGTTTGTGCACTTATAGTTGGCGTTCTTTTATTTTTAAACTGTCAATACTGCTTCTGTCTATATTGTGGCAAATACTTTCGCAGTAGCGGATGGGGCTCCGCATTTTTTCTGCTTTCTAAACCGGAATGATTTTCGTATTTTAAAATCACACTTTGTAATTTTTTAGGTTAGTATCTTATAATTTTTCTTCGGCCATCTATTGGCATAAATAATTTTAATTTACCGTACTAGCCTTTTAGATTTTTGATTTCGTGATAATTATTATCAAATGATTAAAAAATGGTTCTGCACACACACGGTTGAAACGTCAAGGTTATTGTAGTTGTGCAAAGGATCATTTAA
>JAHWFP010000511.1:0-27434 GCA_023313725.1 Lithobius niger | reverse complement strand
TCTACAACAAACCGCCATGACTCGGCTGAATACGGCATTTTACATGTCCGTTCCACAACAAACCGCCATGACTCGACTGATTAATTCAATTAAAGAAACTTGATCATATAATAACAGGATGGAAAGTCAAATGAGATCGACACGTGACAAATAAGTACAGCTTCTAACTATTTCCACTGACTGTTGGACTTAATGTCAGACTGCCTGAGAGTGAATTGAACCCCCACCCCTCCCCCACGTTTGATACCGAAGCTTTAACTCTCAGTTGTACAGGTAACTTCAGCACCAGCAGTATTAATTTGCAGGTCGGGAAAACGAAAGAGTTACGTATAGTATTGTCTCATACTCATCTTTGTCGTATTGTTCGTGTATTTTGTAGATGAACAAAGCCATAAGGAAGGCTTATGGCTGAAAATTAAATCCTGTGTTTTTTATGCATCTTACGGGGCCTTTTGCTTGTCAGAGGCAACCTTTACTCTTAGGCTACATCAGGCTTGTGGAGTAGCACAGCTTCGGTCTTTAGTCTCTGATTTCCAGGGCTCGGTTCCAGCTCAGGAAGTTTGACATTTAAGTCCAAGAGGCAACAAAAAATGGGTTTTATCTTTATTTATTTAATTCGAATAGAACTTTTTGAGTATATAGAGGCCACCCAAGTAAAGTTAGTTTTCAATGGCAGAATAAGGAGTGTGAGAGACTATCCCTCAGTCGCCATGCAATGCAACCCGCACTAGCTTTCATCCCAGGTGGTTGAAAATTGCTTGAACCCCAAATCTGCACTATTCTCCCCTTCCCCCCCCCCTCCCTGACTAGAAACTACCTTCTAACTCAAAAAGTCTGGTATGGATCGAAATCGAGCCAAAACAAGTACTGAGTTTCTTGAACTGAATTTCACTGTGTAAAATGTGCCGAAGTGGTGTGAAAAAATCACTAAGCCAGTACGTAGCACAGTCGACAGTCAACACAGATTGTATTTCCCTACCAGCAAGATAGTAGAAGCGATACCTTCATCAGAAATAAAGTAAAAAAAATAAAGTAAAAACACACGTTTTATCATTACACAACTTTACACAAAATCTGGAAAAATATAGTGTGCATTACACAGGATATTCGAGCAAGTAAACATAAGATGAAAGATGCCCATGGGAAAAGAGCAAAGTCTTCAATTTTTTTTAGTAACAGATATTTTTGTTTCCCCTCCCCCAATAATTCATTTTGGAAACGCCCATGTGTGTAATGACATCAGAAATATACGTGAAAGGCGTCAAAAATTGCTTTAATTAAAAACATTTTGTTGTAGTATGAAATTACACTAATTAGCCGTGTATAGTGAAAATATTATTCGCTCGAGTTGCTGCTATCGTCAAATTTAACACCAATATTTGTAATGTTACACATCTTTCTTGTGCTATGTCGCTGTAATAAGAACATTTTCCGCTATGAGCGCTGCTGTCGCTTTATTTCCCAGTATTATGTGTAACGTTGCACGCATTTTACGAGTTATTTCTCTGTAGTGACAATATTTCCCGCGAGGATCGCTGTGGTTCTATCATTTCAAATCACTTTGCGTAATGTTACGCAACGTTGAAGTGTAACATTTCTGTCTGCCCTCCATTAGCGAAGTCAGTCGTAAAATAGAACTTTAGCTAGAAGTTTAGCTACACAAATACATTGAGTATTCATATAATTTTTTTATAGTGTATCGCTTCTATTATCGTGTTGATATCGAAGTATAAGTTCTATTGACTGCCACCTGTACTACTGGCCTAGTGTTTTTTTTTTTCTTCATAGTCTTGAATTAACTTAAAGATGCACAGAATAAGTGAGTTATCGAGTCGATTCCACTTTTGTTGTTCTCATATCTTGCACATAAGTATGAAGTTCAATGCCCTTAATACCCTCAAATACACCCTTCAGTTCCTAGAAACGCTTTATTAGTAACAATCTCCCCTGTATTTTGTTACGTGTAGGTCTATTCTTTCGTTTAAAGGGATACTCCTTGTCCTATAACTACCACGAGCAGTTCTCAGTCCGCGCATTTTGCCATCGTACCGTTTCACGAGATTCAGCGTAGCAATGCTACAACGTCACTTCCGCTCGCTTCGTCACGTGACTTAGCGTTCCGCATGCAATAAGAAAACAAACGAAACGAGGATCACTTTACAGCACACACTACAAAATTGCGGCGTCATAAACCGGAAACGATGATACGTCACGAAAGTAGAGCCAACATATAACCGCGCCAGACTGTAAATATGAGCAGGCTGCCCGAAAAACACTTCCCAATATTCAATAGAAAATCTGTTAGACGCCACATTTTAAAATGGATTTAGCAACGGGATTGATTAACGGCCGGGAAATAAACCCTTGGGACTGTGCATGATGTGAAATGTCAAGAAATATTGAACGTAATCTCGTTTTGAAGGAATGTTCCTTTAACACACATGCTCGATAAAGAAAACTCCCTCTTATATGAGCTGGCTCAGAAAGGTTTTGTCAACAAGGGACTAAACTGAAACATCTCGAAAAATCCTCGTAGCAAATTAATAAATTATTTATATGTACGCTGTAAGGTTAAACATTTAAAAAAGTTAAGAATTAATGACGAACTCACATTATTTTCCCCTAAATATTTACATTGTAATTATTTGTTCTACATCAGCGGTTAAATTTACCCTTAAAAGACCTTTCTTTAATGTTTTTCTTCCCTAATAGCTTTTTTTTAATTTGGCAGGTGAGGGCGCTCCTGCATATAGACCTGGTGTGGTGAGAGCGCTATTGTATAGAACAGCGGCAAGTGACGTCATATTGGCTACGAGATGGCATCTGGAGGGCATAGCAACAAGGGGCACTAGATTAAAATGTAAGGGAAAACAACGGCACTTCTAGTCAAGACAGTGCTTTGAGAGCGGGTTTTTTTGGCTTAAAAAAACGTTGTTTTCTCCAACAACAATAATCGCGCGTTATAGGCTTAAGAAATCCAGTCTAATAGCATTGGCTTCAATAAGAAGACCTTCTTTTCCCCCTCCAGTGTCCCTTGCAGCTAACCCAGTTACTGGCTCCACCATAGAGTTATGTACAATAATACTACGTTATGTCACTGCTGTATAGATTTGACGCACGCATTTTGACGGCTCCCATTATCGGGTTTAAGTGCAGTTTCTTCGCACAAATATTTAATATTTAGGAGAAATTTCATGAGGAACATGTTCATCTTAGTTCTTCCACCTATTTCCGATTCCTAAACGTAAAAAGAACAATTAAGGTCAGCTGTTCACTGCTGGTGTTCAATATTGAACGTCGCCATTTTGGTGTGTGCGGCTGCAAAATATCAGTCTGTACTTCAGGAGCAGTTGACCCGTATATACAACCAAATGGAAGTTAACTACTACACTGCTCATGCGCAAAAGAACACTTCCTGAACTAGAACTTTCTAAGTAAGTCCAGCACCGGAAACGGAATCAAGAAAAGCCGTTTCCATTGGCAACTATTGGTATTATAAGGAGAAGCTATAAGTTTGTCACTTCCGCTGGCAGGAGCCAAACAGCACGAATTTTGTATTTTCTTCGGAATTTATATATTTTTTTATATAACTTAAGAAACATTGTTTTTTTTTAACGACGTTTTTAAGCCCCTGGAGACAGTTAAGAGAGCAACCATTCAGCAACGCCATCTATTGAGAAAAACTCGGTTAAATTTGAAAACATGAGAACACAACATTTATTGTAAATTAGTACTGTAAAATAGAGAAAAGAAATAACATTTTTTTTTTACTTCGAGTGAATTTGCGGAAAATTGCCCATCCCCAGTTGTTTCGAGTGGTCTTACCCCAAGAAGTTTTCCCTCGACGAATACTTGTGGCACGACTACAACGTCATGGTCATCTCCTCCCATTCTTTCCCTTAGTTCTGCCTGGACGGAACGGCTGCGGAATACGTCACGTTCCTCGAAGTGTATCAGCAAGGTGCGCAGGATGGAACGAACTGCAAGACATTGTTGGAATGTCTCCCGGATGATACCCAGAGTCGATACATAGACCACGACTCGGCCAGCTTCTTGTTGCGAATGTTTCTAGTAAAAAATAAAAAAAAAATAAAAAATGAGCAAAAAAAAAAAAAAAAATCGATTTTATAATACGCCTAATACAAATAAAAATACAAAATATTACAAACTCTCTCAGAGACGTGCCCACAGGGGGAGCAGGGGGGGGGGGCTCTAGCCCCTTCCCTCATGGCAAAGTGCCCCTTTTTTTCTGAAAAAGTGCCCTTTTTCGGTGGAGCGCTCATGTAAAAGAGCCTAAAAAACGCTAAAAAAGGGCTGCAAAGAGGGGCATAAATGGTTAAAGTCCCACCAAATGGGGGTAGAAAAAAGTTAAAAGGCCACAAAAAAAAAAAATCCAGAAAAAAGTTTGCCCCTGCCCTCTTGGGGGCCTGTGCACGTCCCTGAACTCTTACATAATACAAGGAGGACGCCAGAGAGGTCAGTTCGGACCAGTAGGGCTAATATTCGTCCCACTACCCTTCACCTAATATTTTTTCCCTTTAGGCCGAACTCCAGAAAATAGACCATTAAAGTTTTTTGAATGTATCATCTTTTGACCTAAAATCAAAATTTGCAAAAATCATGAAAAAATAGACTAAATGGTGTAAATATATGGATTGGATTGATTTTAAAAATTTTTTATTTGTAATTGATATTTTTTTTAGCCTCAGGTAAAAAGCTTCACTAGTAAGAAACTCATTTAATAAAAATTTTGTGAACCAAGCAAATAAATTAAAAAATCTATATAATCGTAAACACAAACCGACGATACAGTACACCAATCTACCAAACTTAATGGTTATACAACACACAAACGAAATTAAGGTAACTGAAATTATTAAAGAAATCAAAATTAAAAAATCATTAGGAACTGATGGATTTAAAATGGAGCACATTTTAAAAACTAATAATGCAGCTAAATTTATGTGTCCTCTAATAAACTCGATTATTGATAGTGAAATTTGGCCTGTCAAGTTAAAAACTCAAATCTTAAGACCTATTTACAAAAAAGGGGAAAAAGCAAATGTTGATAATTATAGACCTATTGCTATTCAACCAGTCATCAATAAAATAGTGGAAAAATACTTTGCAAATTCACTGCAAAATTTTTTATCAACTTTTCGTATTTTAATTAAAAATCAGTGTGGATTTCAGAAGAATAAAGGCACATTGAATGCATTAAATTTATTAAATGACAAAATTGTAAAGGCATTAAACGAAAAACAATTTATCGGTACAATACTAATTGACTTACAAAAAGCCTTTGATACAATAAACAGAAATATTCTTACTGACAAATTACAATCCATTGGAGTAAGGGGTAAAATGTTAAACATTTTGAAAAGTTATCTAAATGAAAGAAGTAGCTATGTTAAAATAAATGGAAAATTAAGTGACTGCTTAAGTTGCAATGATGGAGTACCTCAAGGTTCGATTTTAGGACCAATTTTATTTCTTGTATATATAAATGACATTTGTGTAGGCTTAGATAATGAATTTCTTATTCTTTTTGCTGACGATGTTTTCTTACTTTCAATTAATGATAATTACAAATTATGATGAGCAACTTGCAAGAAAGATTTAACAAAATTTGCGTATGGTGTATACAAAATGAAGTTTTTTTGAGTGAAGAAAAGACTGTTTTTTAAAATATCAAAACTCCGCATACAAAAATTAATGACGACATTGAAATTCTTATACACGAAAAATGCATAAATAACTGTAGAAATTGTAAGAAAATAAACAAAGTTCAATATGCTAAATACCTTGGGCTCACTATTGATGGCAACTGGAAACATACAGAACATATTTCTGCACTGATCAAAAGGCTACGAGGAATAATGCCTAAACTTTATGAGATTAGAAAATGTTTAAATATTGCAAATAGGAAAATTGTTTACAATGCCTGGATTGAACCACATTTTCTTTATGGGATTGAAGTATATGGATTTGCGCCAAATTACTTAATACATAAACTACAAAAAGTACAAAGTAAACTTGTTAAAATACTATTTAAAACTAAAAGTAATACAATAACCACAAATGATTTGTATAATGCAAATGATATTCTGAAAATAATAAATTTAAGAAACTATAGAATTTATTTAAAATTTTTTTCAAAGTCATAAATGGTATTAACCTAAATGAAACAATAAAAAAGAGAAGAAAACGTTAAACCTTCGACTACCTAAATGGAATAACCTTTTTGGAACAAAAACTATGGATTATTATTTACCCTGCCTCATGAACAAACTACCACTTCATATTATAAAGATTACAAAATTTTCTACCTTAAAAAAGGAACTTAAAAACTGGTTAAGTAAGTGTTAATATTGTTTTACTGTTTTTTTTTCTCTTTGTTATAAATAGTTATTTAGCAAACATTGTGATTTTTGGCATGACCTTCGAAAAGAAAGAAATGTTTCATTTGATTGTAAAATAATTTACTTCTTAAATAATAGCTTTAATTAGAGTATTGGCCAAGTAAGGCAAATTGTGTAACCAGGGCATCACTCACAAGTGAATAAATTCACTTCTTGATGTCCTTTAAATGCATGTTGAATATAAAAAAAAAAAAAAAAAAAAATATTCACTCCTATTCTATCATGGAGAACTCCTGCATTAAGAATTTGGCATCCAAACTTTTTTTGCGTATCACTACTACTTTCTCGAATTATACGACACTAAACCATGCGTAATGGCTGTTTGCCGTGACGTCACCATGAGTTAGCCAATGACGAACGAGAACAACGGCTGTTTGGCCATCTGATTGGACTAGCCCAGTCACGTGATGTGCACGTCACAGCAAACAGCCATGGCGCGTGGTATAGTGATGGTTTTATCAACTCCTAAACTAACTCACTTCAACATTTGTGGAAATTATGGAATTTACTCAAATTTGCGCAATTCCACATACCCAGTGTTGCGAGTTTAATTCAACGCTGAAATTATACCACCCCAGCTGCAAGGTTACGCTGATGACGTCATTTGTGAAACCTGCTAAGCCCAAGACCCACATGACGTCAAATTGTAATGACCCTTTGTCACTTCAAAATTAATATTCATTGTTAGTTGAGAGGATGCTATTTAATCAATTGTTTTAACAAAATACAGCTGTGAATTGTCTGTACTTAACGTGTGACGTCAATTGTAACGGCTCTTACTCGCATGGTCTTCTGCCGGGTGCTCCCAACAATTAGGTATTAACCTTGATTTCATTCCGCCACCAACTCTCCGACACCCCGCATCGAAAGGTAATTTAGACCATTTTAGTTAGAAATTTTCCCTTTTTATTCCGTTTCCCCAAATTTAAACTCAACCCAGACCTGTCCTGTTGTTAGTGTTCCACTGCAACCCCGCAATACCATGATTTGCCTATACGTATAACTGAACCATAGCCCAAAATCCGCAATCATTTTAGTTAACCCCGCGTAAGCCTAACATTTGTGGCATTCTATTTTAGGCCCCAAGCTAAGACATGAGTCGCCCATATCAATCAGGCAAGCCAGAGCTTAACATCGCTCAGTTTGATTATTAAAACACCACCAAAACTGAACCACGACTTTCGGCCTTACTTTCAACAGTTTGGTTTCTGATTTAGAGTAACCCCAACCTTTAACTTGACCCAACATTTTATGTCCACCTTGTCCCTTAACTGTGGATAGATTTGGAGGAGCGGTAGTACGAACTAATAATTCCCATACCAGTTGATGGAATTCGTTTGATCAAGAATTGGAAAACGGAGGGAGTTATAGTGTTAGCTTTTAGTTTGACTGTACGTGATATTATAAGGCAAAGTCGGACAGGAGAAATGACGACAAAAACCCCAAGCAGCAACCCTTACAATGAAAAGGGCGAGCGTATCAATTATTTGCCCAGAAGTTGTAACTGGTACGTTGTTGCCTTGATAAGTTGAAATTGGCACATTGTTGCCTTGAAAAGTTGAAATTGGCACATTGTTGCCTTGAAAAGTTGAAATTGGCACATTGTTGCCTTGACTAACAATTTGCTAAGTCTTAAATGACGTCACACACGAAGGACAGTTATTTTTTACACAGTATGGATCGCTCAAGCTAAAGCGATAAAATTGGGATGGGGGGGGGGGGGCCGGAAAGGAGTATGCCCGTGTTTGGGGAAGTGCGTCTATTATCGTTGCTCGGAGAGAAGGGGAGGGGGGGGGCGTTGCGTCTCTTGCCATTAATCGTATGATTACTCATTAACTCATCCTACAAGGTAAGTTTTTTTAAGAGGATGGGAGGAAAAAGGGAGTATTCTAAGAAGCAAAATTACCTGACGCGTTTAACGTTTAGGCCACACCTACCAAAAACTGGGAAACAACCACGGGCGAAACGAAACCCCGGGTCGTTTGAAGGTCGTCAGTTCGGGTTATGGTTGGTTGAGGTAGACGTACGAACTGCTTCGTCATTATATTCATCATTATATTAATTTGATCTCATTTGAAATGTCATATTGTTTTTAAAGTGATCTGATTCGACCTGAATTGTAGAGGAAGTTACAGCCAGTTCAGACCAGTTCCGTGGACAGAAATCAGGACTTTTATCTATACCCATCTCTTCAACTTTAACTTTAGTACAAAAAAATAGCAGGAGGAAGTAAAAGCAAGTTGAAAAGTTCTTCAGACATTGAATGACGTCGTCTCGTTCCAATGCACGCGCATTTGACGTCTTCTCTGCCGAGCGTGTTTATTCTTTCATTTTTGATTTTTGATGGCGCCGGTTTTTCTTTAAATAACACTTGAACCAGAACTAAAAACCGTCTAACAAGTTGCCAAAAAAAAAAAAGGTAAAAAAAAAAAACAGATTGGTGATTGTTCTTTAAAAAGTAGTTTAAAATGCGCAAGTCATGGTAAAACACGGTTGATAAAATTTGTGAAACTTTAGAATGCTGAACAACAAACTTTTAGGGTAACTACTGTACTTTCGGAGCTTTTTGTTCGGGTTACAACTTAACCAACACGGAAACAGAGCGAATAAAAGTTGGAAATTTACGGACAAAAAGCACCTTCCAAATCCACCAGTTTAAAGGCAGGACCGGATTAAACCTCGTAGGCCTGGTGCTTAAGATTTATTGTGGCCCTATATACCTCCCTTCCCCCCCCCCTCCCACCCCACCAGTCCCGCAAAAAAAGGGAGTTTTCTGTTCTGAACAACAATTTTTTGTTTTTGTAAAAACAGCTATAAAAGTAAAAAAAAAAATGTGTTTATGGTGTCTGCGGCCTATCTTGAGTTCGCCCCAGAACGAATACAAATAATCGATTGTATGTTTTCGATAGCAGAGCACCTTGTTGATATCCCAGATGGTTACAAAAACAATGGTTACAAAAACAATGGCGGCCGTCGATTAAAGCCGCTCCCTCCAGGAAGATGTAGCCGCTCGTAAAATAGCTGCAGGACTCAAGATACGCTGCGCCGCACAATAAATTAGTACCTTATTTTATTTTTCGAGTGACCGTGAGGCACCTTGAGGCCCCCTTTCAGCCTGTGGCCCGGTGCTTCGGCCCCTAAGGTGCCCCCCCCCCGGGCCCAATCCGGCCCTGCTTAAAGGTACCTATTCACTAAATGACAAGTTGCAGCTTCTAGCGCCATCTACCATTATTTAATTCTATGTAGATCTTGATGTCAACAAGCGAAGGAATGCGCCAAGAAATTTATTTTTACACAACAAACAAGCCACGTGCCTCCTTAATTAGTGGGTGTAAAGGTTGTACGTCCAAGTGCTCCCGAGAGCAAGCGGTCTAGGTTAACGATATCATTGTCACTAGATGGCGCCGGTTCAAAATCTGCGTGTCAAATCGATCGATATACAGAAAAAAAAGGGCCCGTGATTACGTTAGGCTTAACTTTACCGCTTGCTCCCTGCGCACGTGGACGCACCAACTTTATGCACCAAATTTACACTCTACAATTATGGAGGCATCCATGGCTTGTTTGTTTCATAAAAAAAATTTATTCATGTGTTCCTTCGCTTGTTGAATGTAAGGGCTAGACAGAACTATAGTGTCCGCGGCCTATCTTGAGTTCTCCGCAGAACGAACACAGATAATCGATTGATCGATTGTACGTTTTCAGTAACAGAGTGCCTTGTTGATATCCAAGATGGTTACAAAAACAATGGCGGCCATCGATTAAAGCCACCCCATCCAGGAAGACGTAACCGTTCATAAAATACTTGCAGGACTCAAGATACACCGCGCACATAATAGATAGCGGTAAATGGCCGTAGACTCTGCAGCCTATCATGTGGTGGCGATCCCCCTTTAAGTGCAAGTACGGCTCGCCTTTGCATTCTCGCAGCTAGAAGCTACAGATATCATCTGAGATGGCAGCATGGTGACGGTTTTAGCTCTGCCGGCTTGCAGCGAAAACAGTCAATAATGGGGAAAATTGTTTCGTCACAAAAAATTCTACCTTATTGTCACGGATTATTCGATAGCAAGCATTTACTCAAACGACGTCGGATTTAGCTAATCCAGGTATAGCGTCGTTACCAGGCCAACGACACCTTTGCCATGCCGATTAAATTGTAACTACGAGAATGCGAAGGGGTGTCGCGCGAAAACGTTCCCTCACCAGTGCAGAATCCGTTTATAATGTGCGCGGCGTATCTTGAGTCCTGCACTTATTTTGTGATCGGCTAAGCCTTCCTGGAGGGGGCGGCTTTAACCGACGGCCGCCATTGTTTTTGTAACTACTTTGGATATCAACAAGGCACTCTGCGACCAAACACGTACAATCGATTATTTGTGTTCATTCTGGGGCGAAATCAGATGGGCCGTGGACACTATAGACTATTTTATCAGCTACTTCCTAACGGTCCTAGAAAAAAAAACTGCCTAGTGATAAGGTTAATATTTAGGTTATTTTTTTCACTACACGCACGGAAGTACGGCAGTACGACGCTGGCACTACACGGACGTCGCCACTATAATGGCTTGTATAATGCCTATAATAAGGCCCTATAATTTGTCGTATGTTATCTTAATTTGTGAGTAAAGAAGTAAAAGATGTCCTCTGACAAGGCACCAACTCACAAGTACCTTTAACCCAACACATAATTTTTAATTTTTATTTAACCCATTTTGTTCACCCCCTTCACCCTGATGTGGAGTTGCAGGGCTATCAAACCAGGGTGTGACACAACGCAGCTTTATGCCAGGTAGAAGAATAGATAAAGAATAGAGCAGTGACACGACGTAGTATTATTGTGTATAACTCTATGCTGGAGCTTTAATGGGTTAGCTGCAAGGGGCCCTGCAGAGAGAAACAGAAGGGCATCATACTGAAGCCGATGCTGTGAAGAGTGATTTCTTAGACCTAACACGCGCGATTTTTGTTGTTGGAGAAAACAACGTTATTTTAAGCCTAAGAAATCCGCTCTTCCGTTGGTTTTCCCTCCATTTTTATGTAGTCCACCTTGTAGTTACGCCCTCCAAAACCCATACTGGTGCCAATATGGCGGCAAATGTCACTGCTCTATAGAGAAACTACAGTACGAGTGTAAAACGGCGAAAAATACATCCTTTTTCTTCTTATCAAAATTGGTAAGAGCAGCAAGCATCAAAATTGATCAGTGTGAACAAAATCACTTTGCATAATGGTGAGAAGTGCATTGTTGGGGGCTCCACCGGATCCCCTCACAGTTGGGCCGCGAGGCAACTGCCTCAACTGCCTTGTGGGTAATAAGCCATTGGCTATAATTTGCTCCTTTTTCACCTAAAACACAAAAATTGACAATGAGAATGTTGAGGAGTATAATGTGAAAAACATTTCTTTATAGTGTCCGCGGCCCATCTTAAGTTCGCCCCAGAATGAACACAAATAATCGATTGTACGTGTTTGGTCGCAGAGTGCCTTGTTGATATCCAAAGTAGTTATAAAAACAATGGCGGCCGTCGGTTAAAGCCGCCCCCTCCAGGAAGACGTAGCCGATCATAAAATAAGTGCAGGACTCAAGATACGCCGCGCACACTATAGTTCTGTACTGCACCATCGTTCGACAAAAAAAAAATCGGGGAAAGTGTCGTCAGTATTTGTCTGGAAAAGCGGGAAAAATCAGGGAATTTCATCAAGAGCTCTTGCACGCCACCACGCCAGGTAATTTCGACCTTGAGTGGGGGGGTGTCAAGATTTTATCTTTCTAGGTCTTGAAGGGAAGGAGGGGGAGTATTTCTAGTGGGGGGGGGGAGCATTTTCACTGTAGTGGTCACATTATCATTTCCTCTAACCCACTAACCATACCGGTCATAAATAATTAATGGTTTCTAAGGCTGCCGGAATCTGCTTTACTAATACCGTAAGCGAGGTAGGACTACTATCGACAGCAAGCTCTGATTGGCTGCCGTGTGCCTACGTCATGTGCTTCGGATACTCGGAACGGTCGACATAGGGGTGATCGGCTAACCTGGACGCCATCTCATACCATGATTGGAAACCACGAGGGAGCAGTGCAAGGCCAACAGAGATGGAAGAGATGCACTTTGCAGTGCAGCGAGAGGTGGGAACCGACGAGGGCGAAGTGGACAAATGGCTGACAACGTAAATTCATTTACGACCCATTCGTCCCCCCCCCCCCCCCCCAGACGTAGTAAAAAAAGTAGCCCTCTGCCAGTGCCCACCAAGAGGGGGGAGGGAGAAGTACCGGGAGGGCGGGGGAAGAGTGTAAGGGGACTTAACACAAAATTTACCAAGGACGGTTTACCAGCTAATGTTATAGCCAAAAAATGTTTAGTTACGAAGATAAATAATCAGGATGGACGGATCGCTTAAAGTTACATTCTGACTGCCTTATAACAGCCACGCGCAGATCGCCATCCGCGTGTGTTACTATCGCACCGTTTCGCGAGACTTAGCATAGTAATACAAGGCCAACTGAGATGATAGGTGCGTTCCTCGCAGCGAGGAACGTATCTATATCTCAGTTGGCCTTGGACGTAGTAGACGAACCAGCATGAACGCAAAAATTGTGTCGTCGCAAAGCGGAAAGATTTTCGTATTTTAATATCATTCATACTTTATAATTTTTTAGGCTATATTTTATAATTTTTCTTCGGCAATCTATTGGCATAAATAATTTTAATTTTTATCGTTTTAGTTTTTTACATTTTTGATCTCATGGTAATTACTGTACAAACGATTAAAAACAAGTACATGCACACCCACAGATGAAACGTCTTGGTTATTGTACGTACGCAAAGGATCATATAATCGCAGGATGCTATTAAATGAGTTCCCAATATTCAACGAAAAATCTCGTAGACGCCACATTTTAAAACGGATTTTTATCAAGGCATTGACTAACGGTAAGTAAATAGAACTTTGGGGCCGTACTTCCAGAAAAAATGGCGTTGGGAGGAATGTACCTTTAAATATCCGTGTGGCACGTGAAGGATCAAGCCAATAGTAAAATTTAGCCCATTTTTAAACTCGGAAACAACTCGACAAGCGCGCACACTCCCGTAAGAAATCGTGCGAATAAAGAAACGAAATGTGCCAAAGGTCATTCTTTTCCCTCGAAACCACAAACCAACTATAGCTAGTATTCGGCTCCAAAAATAGGACGAGTGGTTCAAGATTATTACTTTGACCCAAAAAAAAAGTCACCGTCAACTCAGGTGAGTTCGAAAAACTCGTAATAGGCTCACTAGACTTTGATAACTAACTACAGCCACCCAACCTCTTCTCGCTTTTCCGTTCAGACTGGCTGCGCAATAAACGTTAAAAATTAAGTCGAAAAAATTACGAAAAAGGAAGCGACGCGCTGAGGCAAGGAAGAGAAGTTCGTCATAGACTCGTGACTACGCGTTCGCTTTTAGCTTTCTTTGGGTTGACGTAAATTGGTGTCAAGGGTGGTAAAGGACCTATATCGTCAGCAAACCAAATCGCATTAAATATACATCACGCAATGATAAGTTTAATCTAATAAGTGGAAATGTAACTTAAGAAAGAAAAAAAATTAAAGGTGGTGGTGGTGGGTGCTGGTGGCGAAGATAGCCGAGTCGGCATTGCGACCATTTCGGAAGGAATTAATGCAAGAGAGCTGGATGAGAGGCATTAAATATTGGGCCTATTTCAGGCACAGCGGATTGTAATGTGGATTTATGTTTGCTATTGTGCCTTTGCCATACTTGTTATTGTTACTTAGCTCACAATAAGATATTAAGGTAGGCTTTTCAGTTATCTGTATAATAATCCTGGAGGCCGGCTAAAAGGAAGGCTAAAAGGAAAACCACTTCTCCCCTCCTCGCGCCCGCATTGAAAATGCACTCTCCCACTCTACCTGCATGGAAACAGGAAGCAGGCATGAGTGGTCGATCAACTCAATAAAGGTTCAATCTGACAAGTCGTCGGGCCGAACAATCACTTCTCCCCTCCTCGCGCCCTCATTGTATATGCGCTTTCCCATTCTACCTGCAGCCAAACAGGAGCCAGGCATGAGTGGTCGATCAATCTGACAAGTCGTCGGGAAGAGTGCCGGAAAAATGTCCCGGAAAAATGTCCCGGAAATATGTCCCGGGAAAATGTGTCCGTAAACTTAATTCATGACCGGCCCCGTGTATAGTACGAATAAAACGATGGCTAAGAATAAAACTATCGTAACTAAAATTGAATTTTTCATTTTTTTGAGTTACACATGTAGTAACACTCGGTTTGTTCCCCACCTACGACACAAATATGATAACTGTCAGGGTCGCCATTACGGAGATTTAAAAGCTGTGCAACTATCGTAACTGCAAACTTGAAAATTTCCATTTGACCAACTATTGTAAGTGTGACCGTGACAGTACTAATTTAGTGTAGGCTACAACTGTGGTAAGTGATTATATACAGCTGTATACTATATGATTTTGCTTAGATGGTAGGTTATTTGCAAGATCTCAGCATAGAGACCAGTTATTCAAAAATTACTTTAAACTTTTACCTGTGCTAGGATAAATTTTGCAAACAGCATCACAGTTTAACTGTATCTGTGCGTGGTTTACCCTATTCTCTTTGGCTTCAAGTTTCTCCAAGCATTTTTGAGTTACTGAGACTGAATTTGCACACCGTGTCCAATCTTAATGGCGGCTGCCATCCCATAGCCTCAAAGCGGAAGTACCACAGCTGACTACACCGCAAATAGTGAATGAATCTGCTTGTCCGGTAAACGCACTTTACCATACATCGTCCCAGGTGGCACAGAATAGTCAGAAAATCTCAAATTAGAAACCTTAACGCCCACTACCTGCGATTAGCTGAACTTGTGATTGTGTCCCTGGTATAAATACAAAAGAAGCCCCTCCAGACCCACCAAACTATCTTAAATCCGTCATTCTCATGTAATTTTCACAGTAGCGTGCACAGACCACCGATTGGGCAGGGGAAACTGTTGTAAAAGGACACGCTGAGGATTTTTTTTTTCTGGGCACCTTTTTTTTTTTTTGCACTTTATTCTTGTTTTTTACCCTTTTTTAAGCTTGTCTCTCTTTTTTATGCTTTTATGCCCTTTTCTAATCTTCTTCTTGCCCTCTTTTGGCTTCTAGGCCCTTTGTCTGGGTGCAGCACCAGCTTTTTTCGGTTCAGAAAAACAAAACAGCATATTTTTTTTTACAAAAAGGGCAGAAAGAGCATTTTTTACGAAAAGGGCAGGGGCAATGCATCCCTGCCCCTCCTGTCCACGCCACTGATTCTTCAAATTCAAAGTCTTAAACTTTGATACTACTACGGACCGTGTGGGCGAGCGTTTTAAGAGGCTAGGTCGCGGAAAAGATTCAATCTCATGCCTTCTTAGCTTGAAGGCTAGGGCGTCAAACATTTTCGTAATTGAGCTGGAGTTAGTTACGTCACTCTCGTGTATCAAGGGGTTATTGTTTGATTTAGTTATTCTGTGGTGAGGTTAGATTAAGTTCCCTTAACTGGAATTTCACCGGATAGGGTACAAATCTCTTCTGGGACATGACTTGCGTTACAGTTCAATCTCATTAGGCATGTGATGTAAATATGCCGTAAATACCTAAACATGTTTACGTCTAAGTTGGTAGCAAGCCATGGGTGTAGGAACGTGGAATTTTTAACAAGCTCGCAAACAAATATTCATTTGGACACACGCAAAGTCTAAGGGTGCATTTATGCAACGATTCACCTTTGTATTCTCGTAGCTAGACTACAATCGTGATGGCAAGGTGTTATTGCCATGGCAACAACGCTAACTGGATTAGCTAAATCCGACACCGTTTGAGTAAACACTAGCAGTCGTGTAGCCCGTGACAATAAGATAAAGAAATCCTCCTGACGAAACAATTTTACTTGCGGCTTATGAACTCACATTATTGACTGTTTTCGTTGCATGCCGGCAGAACTAAAACCACCGCCATGTTGGAATTCAGATGATTTCTAACACGAGAATACAAAAGCCATAGCGATACGTTGTGTCAAACTGATTCGAATCTCAGACTACTGTACGTCGTTTTATCAGACATCTTTTCCGTCCATAATAGTATTTTTTTTTGCAATAATCATCCAGTCTCGCAAACTGTTGACGGCTTAGATTTTTTATCAGATTTAATTTTTCTTAATTATTATTATTCCTTAATTATTGAACTAAAACGTTATTGGAACTACCGTACTAGAAACTCATCAATAACGCTCGTACTCTGTTCAAAACTCATTCCCTGCTCCAGCGCAAGTGGTTCAAAACGAACGAACAGGACAAGCAAGAGCGATGCATTGAAAATACCGGAGGCAACAATGTTTGCGAAGATAAAAAAAAAAAACCAGTAATGTCCTAGAAGAAGGGCCAACATCGTAGGTGAGCCAGAAGTATTTCTGTCGAAAATTTGCAAGGTATTAGTGATATCATCGTATTGAAAATTTGCGAAAACGAGTTTTGAACAGTGTACGAGCGTTCCTTGATCATGTATTTTTAAGGCCTTCTTTTTCATTCTGTATTAAATTTTTTTTGTGTGCGACCTCTGACAGTTCTGAGTACGGCACTTTTTTCATCTTCCTTGTTGTTAAATAGTATACTGGATCATAAAAATCAACCCAACCCAAAATCAACAAATCCGAAAAAAAAACTGATATACCGAAATTCCAACAATCGTCCAGCACTTTGTTTCAAGATCTTCATCGCCTCGGCGCTTCAGTTCGTGGCTGTCTGAGTGGCGGCCATCTTGCTATCTATGGTAGGTGTTCCACTCGCAAGAGGTCAGGGCGGGCAGCAGGGAGGCAGGCAGGCAGAGTGAGCGACGCCCAGCGGCATGGGACGTGACACTAATGCCAATTAACAGGCCGGGCGTCGGGTGAAATTAGGCAATAAACCACCCTCATTACTAGAAATTAGATTAGCTTCAGAAGGCTAGAGCAATCGCACGACTCCGTCAATAATTTGCCTTCCTTGGACCGCCATGGGAATTGCCGACGACCTTAAGACTAACAGATCCAGCCAAGAACTGAAGGCGTGGGAGGGTAGGGGTAGTGAAGATGGTGGTGCATGGAGGATAAAAGGCGAAGAAGACGTTAGGGAATTTTGGGAAAAAAATTGGGGCAGTTCTTTGAGGTGATTCCGTATTTGTGTGCGTTCGAGGACGCTTGTTGTGGTCTCAACGACATAAAAACCTTGGTCAATGGAAGAGCCACGTTTCGGAATTAAATACTCCCAGAAACAAGTAGTTCGAGGGAGCGTCACATAGACGTCACAGTGGTTTCGCTTTCGATTTTACGATTTCTCTACGCCCTAGAAAAAAATTACTTCGCACTGCTTGGCTTCGTTTGGTGTAGAGTATAATATATAGGTAATGCCGCTCTTTTTCTGACAATGGTAAACATTCGGATGAAACTAGTACCTGCTTTCAACGATTTACCGCCAGAGGGCGCTGTCGTCAAGTAACAGGAAACGCAAAGCATCATGTTGATCGAAGCTATTTAGCGTCGCTAAAACAAATTGACCACGATATGAATACAAAATTAATCGCTTAAAAAATATCACATGTAAGAATAGGACACTAAACTAATTTTAAACATCGATCAGAACCGGCTGATCAAGTTTTACTTTTTTTTTAAATCCAACATTCCATTTTAAAAAGGGTTGTAGTTACGAGCGGCGCTAAGTGTAACGCATGGTTTTGTGTTCCGAGAAGCGTGCTTAAAGACGCCTATTCACCTTTTCAACGACTAGATGTAGCACCGCCGAATCTTCGAGCATTGCAAATAAAACTGCGGTAAATTAAGAATGGAAGCAAACTATTCGCAGCGCCGCGATTTGCATAACTGAAACGAGATCACGCGACCCGCATCACCCTATTGAATGACGGAGAATCTGGAACGCGGATCCTGTGTTTTAAATATGGGCAACGCTATCGAAATGGTGAACATGCGCCTTTAAGCTAAAGCTACTTCCTTGGTTCACGTTTCTTGTAACGACCTGAATGCGGTTGGAATCGAACACAGAATAAGTTCAACTTCGGACGTTACCCATGCACGAGTATTTCGTCAATTTTCGACAGGTATTGTCTCTATTTCCGTGGTTACCTTGGTAACTATGCCGCCTTTTTTTTTATATCAAGTTTCGCCTCTTAAGAAAACCGGACACGTGCTGCCTTCTGGAGTCAGTGATGAAAGCAGGTATTATTTTATTCCACGTTTTCAGAAAAGCGTCACAACCTAGTTACCTACCCAGGTTGGGGGTTCCAAGGTAGGTTGCTCAGAAAAAAAATTGCTAATGTAAATTGTACGCCGAACTAAGCACAAGTGTAGGCCTAATTGTTGGTCAAGAGAGCCAAGCGAGCTGGGACTAATACTCGACTGATCTTATCCGATTGCCTGCGTCTGGTTGTATGCTTGGGACACGATAGGGTGTACAAGTCTGTTTTGATTTTGTTGAAACTTCATAAGGGAGTTTTGGTGTAGAAAAATCTGGAATTCGAAGGTAAAATTAGATTCGGAAATTTTGGAAACATTTGGATTTTTCGTGGATGGCTAACCTGATTTTCTAGTAGCGACGGTAACGGAGTCCGATCTGTAAGGCCAGAGGTCCCAAGCAGTACATGAACAACATAAGGCCATAATATGTCATAAAGAAAGTTCTTTTCAGTGTGAATGTAGAATAAATTATATAGCCTAAATGGTAAAAAAAAAATAATAATAAAGCACTACCAGTTTCAAATGTTTTAAAACGATTGCTTATTTTATAAATAATACCACAAATCGCACGCGTGGTGGCTGAGCTATCTGGATGCGCACATGGAGATCGGTGTTGGATTCGATTGCTTGGTTCGATTCGACTTTTTCTCACATTCACGAATGCGGTTGTAATCCGTCGTAAATGGTACAGATCCTTCCGGAATTTGTATGCGTACTCCCGGTGGTATTCCAGTCACAAGCAAATTCCAGCTGAGTGCAACCTAAGCTAAATGTAGCATAAGCAGTGAAGAAGCCAAGACGCACAGACAAATATGCAAACACGAGTGATATTTCGATATTATCCATCAGCAATATCTTTATCAGACAAAGTACAATACAAATTTACATGTCACTCCATTATGAAATGTTGGGGTGGTCCTGTAAGTCCAGGAGATACATTTTAAAGCTTAAATTTTAGATCGTTTTGTCCCTGGGAAGAGCCCACATTGAAATGCCTGGCCGGCCAGGTAACACTTGTATGGTTTCTCATCCAGGTGTTATGGGTTCTCATGAGTAAAATGAAGTTCTGGTAATCTGCGAAACTCAGTAAGACTGGGTAGTTGCGAACTGGGTATGAAGCACTGCTTGGAGATGTCTGTCGGGACTTATAAAGTGGTTGCCATTTTCCAGTGTCATCACGCTTGTATGGCTTTGCTCCCGTTTCTCGTCTAACCAGGTACACTCGAAACATTATCTAGTCTCAAATTCGATTATAGCAAAAGAAAGGTGAGTATTACTTCTTTCTAGTAGCATGGGATAAGTTTACAGAGAGAATTATTTGTTACTTGGCTACTAGACAGAAGTAATACTCCCCTTTCTTTTGCTATAATCGAATTTGAGACTGGATGATGTTTCGAGTGTACCTGGTTAGACGAGAAACGGGAGCAAAGCCATACAAGCGTGATGACACTGGAAAATCGCAACCACTTTGCAAGTCCCGACAGACATCTCCAAGCAGTGCTTCATACCCAGTTCGCAACTACCCAATCTTACTGAGTTTCGAAAATTACCAGAACTTCATTTTACTCATGAGAACCCATAACACCTGGATGAGAAACCATACAAGTGTTACCTGGCCGGCCAGCATTTCAATGTGGGCTCTTCCCAGGGACAAAACGATCTAAAATTTAAGCTTTAAAATGTATCTCCTGGACTTACAGGACCACCCCAACATTTCTTAATGGAGTGACATGTAAATTTGTATTGTACTTTGTCTGATGAAGATATTGCTGATGGATAATATCGAAATATCACTCGTGTTTGCATATTTGTCTGTGCGTCTTGGCTTCTTCACTGCTTATTCGTTAATCGCACATCCCCTGCACCTTAAATGTAGCATATTAATAAAAGATGGATACATAATTCTCTCTTCAACCTGAATGAGTGGCTTCACATATTACGACCGAGGAATATTTTAGTATACTTTTTAAACTTTGACACATTTCAAATTAAATGTATGCCAGACTTTTCTTTTCAAGGTTGTTGTGTTTTTTCCCAGCCCCCAATAAAATCGACAGGGGTTCTTTCACACAAAAAGAACCACGTGAAAAAAACCGTCTTACACCCAGTGAGTAAGTTTTTTTTTTTTTCCAATTTTTGGGGATCAGTAAAAAAGCGTTTCAGAGGTCAATTTCTTCAACAGTTCATCTTTGACTGACCAAAATATTTAGTTTAAAGGATGATGGTTAAGAGGGGTGGAATGAATAAAGGAATGTTTAATAGTAACTTTTCCTAGTGAATTAAACCGAATTCCAAAAAGGATCAACACAACTTGCTACTCACAAGCAGAGCTGAAACAGAGACGGGTAGATAAAACATTAAAAAAAAATTCAGCAAACATTAAAAAAGTTAAATAAACAGAAAAACTTGATACAATCCACAAAAACCTGAGATAATCCTGCCGGGTTGGGTTAAAAAAAAAACGCGTATTTCAAAACCCTGCTTCTTGTAAGTGGCTTTATAAACTGGTTTTTTTTTTTATTATTATTATTTGCAAAATTACCGGTTAAGAAAACCAGTTTTAGTGATGGGTGGCATGAAGCAGCGGAAATGCACTACTCTGACGACTCATTCTGTATTGAACCCGTTGACCGATTCATATGAAATTCTGTACATGCATTCAACGCTTTATTTTGTAAATTTAAGCCCGAAAAAAAAGCCAGGGAAATGGGTTTTCAGGATACTGATTTTTAAAGATCAAAATTACTTCGACATCTTAGCTCGATACCGTTCTGACCATTATTCAATGAAATTAATCAAACTAAGGCTCAACTTTGGCACATAAAACGAAATCTGAAAGCACGCACTTCTGAACTAATGCTTGAAGACCATTTATAAACAATTTCAACCAACAGGCTAACTTGACGAAGTTTCCCGGCTTTTTTAAAATCCGACCTAAATAAACCCTGGTTTGAATTTGGTTTCCAACATAAAAAACAGCAGCTGCTTCCATATTTCGGGAGTGAGGGAGGTCACTCACATAGTGTGGTCACCGAAAATTGGGGTGAACGTTTAACTGATAGGCACTAACTCAGCATTTATTCATAATTGCGACTCTTTCCCTGCGGGTTTAAGTTTATTTGATTACTCCATTTCAGCATTAAGCAACTTTTAACAGCTCTCAGCACGAAAGCTCCCCCAAGGCTTGCTGCGCCACACGACACCTGCGACTTGCGGGAAAGCCTACTCGGGAAAAAACTGGGGGCGTGGACTACAAATGAATTTACGTTACGTATTACGCACGGAATGGCGTAGTACAAGCAGTTACGGTTTATTGCCGACTTTAAAACGTCACGTCGTTTTCTACTTGTTCAAGGACTGAACAGTTACTAAGCCAAAGAAAAATTATTTCTAAATACACCGCAACAAAATTGAAGCACGACTTTTTTACAACGTATAGAGCAGTGACATTTGCCGCCATATTGGCACCAGATTGGCACCAGTATGGGTTTTGGAGGGCATAACTACAAGGTGCACTACATAAAAATGGAGGAAAAAACAACGGAGAGCGCCTTTCTTAGGCTTAAAATAACGTTGTTTTCTCCAACAACAAAAATCGCGCGTTTTAGGTCTAAGAAATCACTCTTGACAGCATCGGCTTCAGTATGACGCCCTTCTGTTTCTCTCTGCAGTGCCCCTTGCAGCTAACCCATTAAGGCTCCAGCATAGAGTTATATACAATAATACTACGTCGTGTCACTGCTCTATAAGCGTTAGCATTAATCAACTTATTTTTTTTTTCATTGGCAGTTATCCCACGTTCCCTAATTTTCACAATGCTAAAAACTATCAGCGGTATATCCCGTATCGCCACACTTTACAGTGCGTGACATTCATATCGCCACACTAAAGTGTGGTGATATGGATGCCATGCACAGTAAAGTGGAGTGACGTCACATGACGTGACTCTGAGGTGAACGACGTGATTTTTACGTGATGAATTTTCCGTGATGTGTAACACGATATCAGACATCAGCCCAATAAATTTAAAAAAAAAAACCGTTCTCCTACGTTTTTTTTAACGAAAATCCCGCTCTCAAAACAGAAAAAACACCCCCGCTCAAATGGTATCGGCCGTAAACCGGACTGCATCAATATAAAATTATGCAAACGTAACGACATAATGTTTGTATAAACAACACAGCTATGAAGGAAAACTTTCCATTTACCCCCAACAATTTTGTTTTTCATTTCGAAAGTCAGGGACCGTGCAATAAATTCGTTATATCACCAGGGGCGAACCGTATCAGATTTACGAGCCGATGGGCGATATTCCTTACGTGACTAATCCGCTCGAACTACGTCTCGATGGCCTAGTTCTCTCGGCTTGGCCATGTGCGGTATATCGCCCATCGGATGATAAATCCGATACAGTTCACCAGGGGTGGTATAACTATTACACACGGAGTGGTCCATATAAAGAAAACGGCAGACATTTGTCTTCGTCCGAGAAGGGAGAAAAAAGTCGACGACAAACTTTTTCAAAGTCCAAGTAGAAAATTTGTTGGAAATTTTTTACAATTTCCAAAATTTTTTTTACGAAATACAATTACAATTTGCATAAGGTTCCGGAGTTCGTCCTGGCCTCGGCCCCACAACGCTTGTGTTGAAGGGATCCGAAAATGCGCTGGTCCTTCTGTCAGTGGCGTGTAAAAGACCCTAAAGGTATTTCCTAGCAAAATTGCCTCTCTCCGTTTCGAGATAACCTTAGCAGTAGAAAAGGACGTTGATTGGACTATCTCCTTCCACCTGTTCCCTTTTTTTGGTTAAAAAGTTCGCGTGTCGTCCGTAAAACTTACCACCATTAGTTTAGTGTAAACGTGCCGAATTTGTTTTTATTTGTTTATTTATTTAATTTTTTTTTATAAATTTCTAAGGCCAGTACGAAGCACAGGATAAACAGGATGGAAAGCCAGATGCAAACCTATCTCCGATGCCTTTTGGATTTAAATGTCAGAATGCCTGAGTAAGAATTGATCCCTCGACCTGTGGTACCAATGGCCGAAGCTGTACCGTTAAGCCTTAGAGGCAGTGCATCGGCCTTTGGTCTCACGGGTCAGGGGTTCAATTCCCGCTCAGGCAGTCCAAAGATTTAAGTACAAAAGGTAGTGGATGTAGGTTTGCTAGGTATTTATTTACGAAGCGCAGAAGGCGATTGTGCGCAGTTGGAGTGTTTAACTCAAAGAGTATGTTTACATAAACAGTAACATTAACACAAAATATGTCAATGGAAGATCCTTAAAATCCACGTTTTGTTGGGGAGAAAAACTATTTGTGCAAAAAAATACAGTTAAACCCAGTTGCTTTCAAAAACTCACCGATTTGTCATTTTTTTTGTATTTGTCCAATTTCCCGAATATCTTTTGGGATTTTATTTCTCACGTGGGTAAAAAATGGGAGATGGTGAGCGGGAATGTTGTGATCACGGTGTGATGTGAATGATGTTGTTCTTGATGTTGTTCTTCTAAGTGTTTTTTTTTAGGAGGGTTGGGGGAGATTAGTTCGGTTTAAAAAATTTCCTTTGTATGTTTGCAGGTGTATTTTTTAAAGATCTATGCAAATGAAAGTAGTAGACATATGTATAATAATAATAATAATAATAATTTTGTCACGATAGCAACAGATTTGGCAAGGACCCTAAGATCGCTAACAGCCAGCCTCAATTAAAAAACAGAAGACAATCACAAATAATGATGCAGATTGGCCAAGGGAAGGTGAGGGGATTAGGTATTGGGACACTTAATGCCTTACCACCAAGGTTAGACCTGCCAGGGACTCTATGGCATCGCAAAAATTGTTGAACACGGGAGGTGTAGGATCGGCCCAAGTAAAAAATAAAATCCAGATGAACAAATGAGACCGTTAAAAAGCAACGTTATATAATACCAAGTATGGCTATGATAAGTACTAAAAACAAAAGCATCCCCAAAATGGGAATTGTCACCAGCTAAAAATGAATAAATAAATAAATAAAAACATATTGAGCCGAGGTTGGTTTCTGGTGTCTGATATCTCATTCTAGGATTGGGGGGGGGAAGGGGGTGAAATTATCGTCCCATCCATTATCCAATAACATTATCCGCCCGGATATTATTCTTCTTCCCGTAATTAAAACGAATACTTTACAAAGCAATTTAGTTACTGTGAGTAAATGTACGTAACTTTAAAAGTGGTTATTGAACTATCGTCCATTGAGCGCACACGCTGAATAAACAGAACATCGAGTGCACGTCCACAATCCGTGCACGTGCACGTCTACAATCCGTGCACTCCGGCCGTGAGTTTCCGGCAGTTCTGATTGTAATGGCTTTAAAATGTTTATCGTTCCCGCGCGGAGCAAGAACGATAACCCCCCCCCACCACATTTCTGATTGCGTGCGGCCAGATGTGAACTCGGTGTACGGTTCAATCCGGTAGCGTGCCCTCGATCATACGAAATTTGCTTGCGCGCTCAATGTACGTACACTCGTTGCACGCCACCAAACAAATAATCTTGAAAGTACGAAGTATTTTAAAACGAAAATTAAACGGTTTTTTTAAGAACTATTTTTTTCCTGGGGATAAAAATTGCCGGGGAGCGGGGGTGGGGGGGAGGGGAGGAATGTCCTACGTAGGGAGGAATATGTCCACTGTTCGCTATCGATTTTTAGGGGTCGGGGGGGGGGATGCTCCCGAATGTTTTGCCACTGCACGTCGCAGCGCAACCTATATATCTAAGACAATTCCGACTTCGGTATCACAAGCGAGCACGAATTCGAGCTGAGAGGATTTCGCATCAACTTGCAAACCAGTAATGTAATTATAACTATTACGTCCAAAATTCGTGAGCCTCTTGGAGCGAGCGCGTGTTACTCGAAACCCATTGGCCCAGTGCTAGAGGCTAGCTATAGCTCTCCCGCGCGCTAGATCGACCGACCAAGATTTGGGAGGAAGCTGGGTTGGGTATCGCGAAAAGGTGAAAGCTTGTTAGTGACCGCCAAAGAGGACGTCTGACGCCTCCAGCTAAAAGGTGGGACGAGAAACGGAAAAGTCGGGCGAAAACGGAATTATTCGCACGGTCAAGGCTAATGATGAGAAGCGTAATGGAAAACGAGGGATTGAGGCGGAAAGGATCTTTGATATTTGCCGGTAGCCGCACCTGGCACACACACACACACACGCATAAAAAAAAAAAAAAAAAAAAAAAAAAAAGCATGTGTAGATCATCGTCGAGATAGACACACACAATGTAATATTGTAGATGACAACGTTCGCTTTTTAAAGTAGGCCACGTCGACGCCGAGGGCATTGTCTAGAACGATTTGACAATGACCCCCGTCTAGTTAGGTGTGGTGAGAGGGAACTATATGAGGGTAAAGATCGTTTTGTAGGTCTTTGCAAATGTGACTGCAGGGAGTTTTTTTTTTAGGTCGATTTTATGAGGGTAAAGAAAACAAAAAGCATAAGGGTAAAAGTTACACGTAAAAGTTACACGCAAACATAGTCCTATGGGCCTAAGCCTCTGCTGTAATCCTTAGACCCTTAGCGTGGAGGCGTAAAATAGTCGAGATAACTCTTATATCGATCGCCATTCGCCACGAACGAAAAAGCAGTTGGCGACTACAATTTAACCCTACTCGCTAAAAGTCGGCCAGCAACAGAGAATGACACCCAAAGAACGACACCTCTGGGCCTGGGTAAGCCACAGGGATTAAGCACAGCACCCGCACGTATTGTGGCGATTGGTGGATCCGGACTGTATTCCTGACGTCAGCACCATAGTTAAGATACTAGCATTTAATTGTTATATGGGTCAACGGGAGGATGGATTCCCTTACCCGGGTCAGGGTGAATTCCGAATTTGGCTAGGCTAATGGAAATTGGGCTAATAGCCGTAGTTCAGTTTCATTGATGATTTTATTATGTACATGTATTACATTCGGAGCGTTAGTAAGCTCGGGCTCGCATGACTTAGATGGGCGACTTTAACTTAGGCTTAAGGACTCAAATGGAATGCCATGGATTCTAGGTTGGAAACAATTGATGCGGTTTTTTGATTACAAATTGCTTTTAGTATGGATTTGAAATATAACGCGGGGCAGCCAGCAGTGATCGGCACTAGCAATTGGAGTCTGGTTTGAATTTAAGTTGGGGACTAAGGGCAAAAAAGGGAACGAATTCGAATTAATTAAATTACCTTGCGGTGAGGGCAGTTTGGAGGATCGTGGTGGAATAGTACTTTTTTGGTTCACAAACTAATTGTTTGAAGTACTGGGCAGAAGACCAAGCGAGCAAGCTCGAGCCAGTACAATTGTTAACGCACTAATGAATGTTAACTTGAAGTGACAATGGGCTGTTACAAAATGACATCATGAAGACATTAGGCAATGGAGTTGTCACAAATGACGTCATCGGCGCGACTTCGTGCAACATCTGTGATCCGAAATTAATCTCTCAACAGGATAACGACTGCAGGGTGTTTCAAAAGTCACACCCTCACAACTTTTTAAGGGGTTGAAAGAAAATAGTGAAACCCTGGCAATGTAGAGGATTGATTACAGGATCTACCTTTTTGTATAACCGGCATTACGCCTACTCCCCCTTCAGGGGGGGGGGGGGACAGAAGCCCCAACCCGAAAGTTCCAATGAAATGGGGGGAGGGGGAACAGGAAAACCTTATTTGAAAGGTGTTTACTAGGCGAGTAAACTCGAGTTTCTTCTGCATCCCTGTCTTATTCAGGT
>JAHWFP010000510.1:7305-46327 GCA_023313725.1 Lithobius niger | reverse complement strand
GGATTAACCCCACTGAGTATTAGTTCAAATGTTGAATAAAAGAAACTTGACTATTACTGTTTTGGTTACGTTTTTCCGTTACGTTTGAAGTAGTGTCAGTGCGGTTAACTTGGCGAATGTTTTGGTTAGTTGATATCATTCTCTCCTTTTAGTTTTTTCTTATTTTTTCTTTCCACCTTCTTTTTTTTTTAAGAAAACGTAATGCTTTTATTTTCGTTTAACGGTCAAGACGCTTGTTGACGTGTTTTAATAAGGCCTCCTGCTATCATAACCAATCCACCTTTGCGTATTGTAAATCAATGTCAATATGCGACCGGTTTTGATTTGATGGTTCCAAACAGACGAACAAACAGTATCTCTGTATATGGCTTCTCCATTACCAGTGATTACGCCTGTACGAAGCGAAAGACCTACAACTTCAAGATCGCTATAGTATTTATTACGGAGCCCGAATCAACCAGGGTGATCTGCCCCAGAAATTCAAAAACGAAAAACACACAGCAACAGAGAACTACTCTGGTAGTTAACTACTAACTCTTAACAAATAAATGCAACCCGACAAACCAATCACAAACAACACCCACAAGGGGGGAAAAACCAGCTAAGTTTCAGCCAATGCAAGTGGTGATATCAGAATAAAAATGGCTGTTATCAAGTTTTGTGCATGGTGTACCAAGCCTAACCGAAAATTGTTCCCCTTAAAGAGTAATGATATCACCCTCGCCAACGAATAACTGCCAAGCTAATCCCACTAGCTATTAGATCAAAGGTTAAATGAAAACCCTGACCATTGCTATCGGTAGCAGAGCAGTGGTCAAGTTTTTCATTTAACGTCCGAAAATAATAGTCGGTGGGATTAGCTAGGCGGCTGTTCGTTGGCAAGGGTGATATCACTACTTTCTAAGGTGGAACATTTGTCCGTTAGGCTTGGCAAACCATCGGTACCTTCCTAAACGACCAAACAGAGCGAAGCAAACGCGCCACTGTTGGTGACAGTTTGGCTCATTCCCTGCTAATATCCGTGTTGATGCGGCTTGATTGACGTCAACATCGTCAGCGATGAATCTGCTTCGTCAAAACTGTTATAGCTCGTGCATGCTCAAACCTCCACCCCAGCAAACCACCTCTCGGAGATGGTTCGCAATTTGGCATTGCTCTCGCCTGGTCACATCTATTAGCCAATCCTGGTCAAGTCTGGTCGCGGTGAAGGTATGACGTATCGAATACTCTGCTGAGCTTGTTGAGCTGTTTTGTAGTTTAGGAAGGTACTGAACGGCTGACACAACATCACTGCGCACGCGTGACGTCAAGTTTGGATCCAAACTGTCACTAACAGTGGTGCGTTCTGTTCGCTCTGTTCGGTGCTTTAGAAAGGTACTGCTAGTATAGAAAACTTGGTGGCAGCCATTTTTATTCTGATATCACAACTGGAGTTGGCTGAAACTTGGAGGGGTCTTTAACCAAGTGGGTTTCTTTCAGTGCACTAGACCACTCAACACGCCAATCTGTTTGACTCACAGCAAAAAGCAGACACAGCTACAGAACTCTAATACTGAAACATCCAGCATGAGGGAAGACACCAGCATCAACACGTCTGACTGAGGACGAGCGACAGAAAACAAACAACGGCTCCGCACAGCAAACAGAGAGCAATCTAACAAAAGGGCTCAACCCCCTCCGATGGAAATCCACACCTTCGTTTCGGCGACCGGACAAGTCCTTATGGCCTTCCGACAGAAGGACGTAGACAAGAGTTCTAAACCAAACTTCCTCCCAGCGATCATAACAAAACCCACTGCCCTTATGTCTTACTAGCCGATCCCCCTGCAAGCAAATGGATAGTACGCAGCTGATACATACAGGGTGTAACTGAAAGTTCTGGCCAAACTTTCAGGGTGCGTAGTCCATGATCAAAAATAAGACTTATAAAGTCTTATGAACATGAGTCCAGAAGTGCACCCGTCTTTAGTTACAGCCCCACAAAGTTAGGGGTAAAACGTTGAAATTTCCCCATACCTTTCCACCCAATCTTTCCAAACCAATGCAATTGGGACATCCGTCTTAAATTTCATTACTTCATAATGCAAATATTAATTTGATGTCCCACAACTTTGTAGATGGGACCGTGTGGAGGAGGGTGGGGGGGGGGGGGCGGCAAGGTGGTTTACAGGAAAGCTTGACAGAAAATATTACTGGAGTTATGTAACGTGAAAAGGTGAAAAGGGTGGCTTTCCATGGTCTTTTTTATTGTTTCGATGTATTAGAATCCATCATTGTGGTTCGGCCAGACCTTACCTTTAGTAGTAATATTTTTCTGTGTAAAGAGCAAAGAGGTTCCTTCCCCCCCCCCTCCATGCTGCCCCATTCGCAACGTTTTGAGACCTCATAATAAGATTAACTTAAAGCACTGTAACCTAATTGTAAAAATGATGTAGTAACCTGTATTGATTTAGAACGATTAGGTGGAAAGTTATGAAGGATTTCACCTTTTTACCCCTAACTTTTTTTTTTGGGGGGGGGGGGGCTGTAACAAAAGACTGGTTGCATTAGCGGGCCCATGTTTATAGGACATTTTAGTCTTATTTTTGATCATGGACTACACCTTCAAAGTTTGCCAATACCTTTCAATTACACCCTGTACATCTGGGGAAGGATGGGGGAGCGGCTACATATATTGGGTGACCGGCACTTATCATATTTGGGGAGGGCAGCGTAATTTCGGGTTGGGGCCGTGCCTCCCTTTGTCCCACCCCCTCCCCCAACCCCCAGGTGCGTCATTGCTTGATATTACATGGACAAACTTAAAAACTGTTTAGTAGACGATTCAGCGCCTTTCATTGGCAGTAAACTCGAACACGACATTCGATTTATTAATTACCTTCTTCTGATAATTATCTCTTGGATTTACACAGACACCCGTCGTAGCATCCTGGAACTGCAGTGAAAACCAGGGTTACGACGGGCGTTTGTTTTTGTCTTCTCGCTGTAAGCGTCTTATTTTTCTACTATTAAAAAAAAATTATTAAATTGCCTTTAATGGTCTACGCAGCAGATCTCAATGGTTTATTGTAAGTAAAACAGAGCTGATTTAGGTGCACCAGTTAAAAGTGACGAAATAGCCTGGAAATTTCAGGCCTGTAAAGCGCTTAATGACAGCCGATCACGATCATCACGATCATAATCACGACTTTAAACAATCAGGAAAACCAATCTAGACAAATGAAATTCTGTCGATTCAGGCGGCGACCGGTTGAACTTCCGTTGAATGCCAAGGCTTCAATTTAAGTCGGTTAAATTCGCATCCTGGAAAAATTAATGAATAATGCTAATGACTAATGGTATGCAACCCTAACCTTGCATGGAGCGACAACATTCGGTAATGATACGTGATTGTGGACCGAGTTTAAGGTCGGATTTGTGGCCGGCCCAGTATGAGGCCACCCCACTCATGTTTACACCCGGCTAACGCAATAGCTGATATATAGGCCTACAATATTTTAAATATTTTAGGAACAGGTTGGCTATCGAAACGACGCTAATGCATCACTTAAAGCGTAAATAAGCTGATTTACACTTTTTTATTACATTAACTCTCGTAACTGTCATAAATACAAAGAGAACAATTAAAAATTGTTGCACACAGAGTAATTTTACATTGTAAACAAAAAGATTCCTTGACAATAGATGCTGCTGGATGTAAAATACTCCGTTCAATGGATTTTAATTCTTCTTTTTGTATTTAAGAGTTTTTAAGGGATTTAAAAATCCTTCCGATATTTGTCTCTTGGATTTAAACAAACTCCTGTCGTAGCAGACAGGGGCTACAGCGAAGACCAGGGTACAACGGGTGTTTGTTTATGTCTTCTAACTGTAGTTTTACTTCTCTTGGATTTGTTGACAAGAATTACAGCAACACCTCACAAAAAACGGCTAAGGGATTCGTCGTTTAGGAAAAAAGCATTAGAGCTCGTATCCCCATACTCACAGCTGTGAAGGTACACAAATAAAACGGATTAGAGTAAGTTCACTCGAACACAACGAACTATAATTTAAAATCCAATTCCAGGAAACAAGGACTGTTTTTTACTCAATGGTTATGTCAGAAAGTGAAGGAGTTTTTGTTTGAAGTGTTTAATGTTTGTGTGCGTGTGCATTGAGTGTTGGTGGGTGTGTGTACGTGCGCGCTTAATTTCTGTAAAATATAAAAAATTGTCTGTGTTTGTGGTTTTATTTTTTAAGACAGTTTCGTGTTTTGTGCACCAATTCAGAGCGTTGTTGATATCTACCATGGCTGTACTATAGTTTAGTGACCACATATCTATACGATAACGATTAAAGGCACATAACTCCCTCCGGTATATTTTAACAGGTTTCCTCGATACATTACCGGAAATAGTTTTATATGAATTCATTTACCTTTTATTTGATCGTCTAAGGGTACGATCCCGATGACAAATGTGGCGCGTGTACGCTAGTAAGCTTCTTTTTTACCGCTCGGTCCGAGGAGTATCTCACTCCCGCCAGAAAGCTTCTGAGTGCTTCTGGGGCTCCTTTTTGTGGCGACGTCACGCGATATTTACACGCCTAGTCTGTGACGTAGTAATTCTTCGTGCACTTCAAGTCACATGACTTGCCGCTCCTGAGCTAAAGCCAAGTGAGATAGTAGCTGCCTTCTCGAGCAGGCAGCTTCAATCCCAGTTAACCTTGTTCTGAGCTTATCAGGAGAAATGGCGAGTGATGAACGCATTTATCTCTTCCACCAAGTAGATTTGCTACCGAATCGGTAAAGGAAAGGACAAAACGAGAATTGCATCGACAATTAGGTTTATCATATGTTTACCGTAAGACACTAGGAAAGAAGGGGTGGGTCAGGGGTTTCAGGATCCTGACACAGCGATGGACAAAACCAAAGGCGGAGAAGAAATTAAATGGCTTGTGGATTGAGTTTCAGACGTAAACTGTCGTAGCAGACATAAGGCCTATGGAAAAAAAAGTTTAGCTGCAGTACCCATTAAATTACAACTAGGGTGGGTCGGGAGAAGCTTTTTTTTTTTTTTATGGTACACTTAAAACAGCCCCAAATTTATGCCTTTTATTTAAGCTGTTTCCAGTACAGCAACGCCGCCTATGATGCCCGCATATACTAAAACATGAAGTCACAAATTAGGCTGCAAGGCAAAAAATAACGGTCGGGAGGACAAAATGAGATCGGTCGCAGGGGCGTAAACTTACTGCCCGAAGAGGGTGGAGGGTTAAAATGTCTCCCCCCCCCCCCCAAAAAAAAAAAAACGATACATAATTACCGGTCCCTAAGCATGCCTCCTTGAAATCGCCAATAAATTAATATACGTACCATAGTCGGCAACGATACGACGTAAATTTCGACATCAACACAGAATAAAGACCCCCAGAATCTTTTATTTGGTCAACGAGCATCTTTAATTATTGAGTGTAAAGTTGGTGCTCCCACGCGCCCCAGGATGCAAGCGGTAAATTAGGCCTAACGACATTACGGGCGCCTTTTTTCTGTATATCGACCTTTTTGAAAAACAGATTTTGAACCGCTGGATGGGCGTCATCTAGCGACAGTGAGATCATTAACCTTGACCGCTTGCTCCCTGGTGCATGTGGACGCACCAACTTTACATTCAACAATCAAGGCTACCTGGATGTAAAGGCTTAACGTTAGAAATTCGGCGCGTCGTCCAGTTAGCCACCGATTTTGCCACCAGTCGCGCTACTTACACCCCAAAAATGAACTGCTCTAGCATGCGGACTGAATTGTAAAAGGTACTCGTGACACACGATACGCGGATTTTAAACTTAAAACACTGCATTGACACCAAATAATTAAACTTTAACAACAATGGCTTCATGCTACGTACCTCTTTGTTCAATCAACGACAAAACAAAGCCTCCGGAAGTTTAATTTCATGAATTTCAAGCAGAAGAGTAACCAAGGTACGTGTGTATTGTACTGTATGATACGCTACGGCGTTTTCAATTCTCATTAAAAATGTGTTAAACGATCCATTGATGTAGCAGTAAATCATCCGAATACTTCAAGAATAGTCACCATTACCGTAAAATAATGTTCGTTTAGCGCTGCAACACCGGTAAATCTAATAATGAGAAGATATCACGTTTTTGTGCATCCCACTAACGCTAATCAATGCTACGATTGGGGTTTTTCGTTCTTCGTGCTTTCAGTTCAGCGCAACGCTTGGACGACGCGTCTAGCATACTACGTGAAACCGAGTGTTAAGTCTTTTAAATATAGGTAGTCTTGCAACAATTGAGGAGGCACGTGGCTAGTTTGTTGTGTAAAAAGAAATTTCTATGCGCATCCCTTCGCTTGTTGAAATTAAGTGTTACACAGAACTAAATAATGGTAGACGCCGCTAGATGCTGGAACCTGTCATTAGGTGATTAGGCACCTTTAACTCTAACCTGTGTGAAGTTGAAAACGCTATTCTCAACGGGTCGCACTACTTACCGGAAGGATGATGTCCCTTTAACGTTGTCACTGCTGCTAGAAATGGCGCCACGGTACTTTCGTACGATTTTCAATCGGTGAGGGGCCACGAAAACATGGCACGTATTGTGCAGATGCGGGACGATCGCTCAACAAACTGTGCTTTGTTTGAGACGCCTTGACTTTTAAATGAAAAAAAATTGTTTATTTAGCTGCTTCTCATTTTTCGCGTTGGTTTCGGTTTCGGGTGAAAATTTTAGAATTGACACATATTTTCTGAAGCGCTGCTACTCGTCACGAGTTTGTCTAGCATGAGTCGCCATCTAGTGAGTGGTAAGTGAACTAGGTAGATTCAAAACGAAAGCGAAACTTAACTAGAGCGTTTTCATAATAACAGATGGCGCCACCGTCCTACGATCGTCGCTTGGGCCTGTGGCAATTTATCCAATCTTCTAATTTCCCATAAATATTTATTAATATTTTCACGTTATGAAAAAACGAAATTTTTGCTATTTATATTACAAACCAAAATTAGGCGATGGGAATATTCGTTTGTATCCCAGACAAAAACAACGGTCACAGCGCGGGAAACCTAAAACCTAAATAAACCGTTTTTTAATTAATTAAAACTTCCTTTTTCCATGATTAAAAGCGCTCAGTACTGTCAAAAAAGACCAAGTAGGAAGAAGTTGTGCTTCTATCAATCATCTCCACGAGGAAATAGACAGCATTCTAAGGGCAGACATCACTAGGTGACTATCCCGGACAGCTCATCGGTTGAAATCTCGGTTGAAACCCGGTGACTACGTGTGGGTTAGGAATCAAGGACTGCTGTGTACTTGTTTTCATGTAAACCCCCCCACCCCCCCCAAAAAAACTCCACGCTAAACATATCCAGGAAATAAAATCCAGGGGAAATAAAATCCAAAGGAAAAAAAATTCGAAGGAATAAAAATCCACGGAACAAATATCAAACACATTTTTTTTTTATTATTTACTTTTTTTTTGGTAGCCTGTTTTTCTTAGTGGTCCGGTGATCAACCCACTCAAATGTGGGTCGCCACTCGCCATTTGGCGAATGAAGATTCGTAAGCTAGAGGCTAACGGCTTACGGCATTATGCTCAGATTGATAAGGGCTACACAATAGATTTTTCTGCAATACTACTGTTACTTGCCCAAAGCGAATGCTTGACAAGAGCGTTGGAAGAGCAGACGCCTTCCTTCCATTGGACGAATTGGGGGGGGGGGGACCTCTTATATCTCCAAGAGTACGCAGTCTGAACTGACTGTATGGGTACGCCCTTCGTGCGGGTACGATAAATTTCCTAAAATCTCCCCAATCAGAGCTCCTGGAAGCTTACTGCCGGAATATACAAAGAATGACAGTCAAACACTTCGTAAATAGGCGCTCATCGCACGAATTTCGTTCTTTAGAATATTATATTTACATTAAACAATAATAATAACAAGCTAAAAAAAATATGCAAGTAAAAACAAAAAATTTGGATAATTGATTCCATTGATAATTTTTCTTTGGATTTTATTTCCACTCGATTTCCTTTCTCTGGATTTTTTTTACTTGGATTTTTATCTGTGGATTTTTTTTTTCGTTGGATTTTTTTCTTTTTACCATGGTTTGGAACCCAAAGAAAACCTATTACAAATGGGAACCCCATTACTGCCTACGATTACACCAAAGTCAACATTTTTTTCATGTTTATTTAAAAAAATAATGGCAACCAGGACCCACTTGAGTCGCACTTGGATTTTAGTTCCTGTTTTCCTTTTTTTTAACTCAAAAGAAAAAAAGTAGTAGAACTTAAATGGGCCACCCTGTCGACAAGCATTTCTTGTAGTTAAGTAAGGTCATCACCTGAGCTTATGTTTGCTGATGGCCATTTCCTATTTTTCTTTATGTTATTTACAGCTATTTACGCCTATTTATTTATCCTTCGTTTAGCTTTATAAGCGTATGCTGATTTGTATTTCATCTCCATTGTCTATGACTGGGCACATTCGAATGGAGTCCTGGTCACTTCAGTGGCTATATTGGTAAAGGCGGTGCGGCAGTGATCAGATGATGCACTGGTGCACTGGTTCGAATACGGGTCACGTCACTTGAATGAAATGTAAGTGAGGTTTGCTCACAGTACTATGTTATTTTAGTGCATGACTTTTCCTTATGGCTTATTTCCAATTTTACTGTATAAGCTTATTACTCTTATAGAATATTGTGTTTTTCAATACACAATATTTATGTATGGTGCTCTTCTATGGACGGATGCCTAGTAGTGCCATCAATGAGCTATGCCTCGTTGCTATCAATGGGTGGACGCCCTGTTGCCATTTATGGGCCTGTGCCTCGTCACCATCTCTGGACAGACGCCTCATTGCCATCTGTGGACAGACTCCTTGTTACCATCTATGAACGGATGCCTTGTTGCCATATATGGATGGATGCCGTATTGCCATGTATTAATGGATGCCTCATTGCCATCTGCGGACGGATGCCTCGTTGCCCATCTATGGATGCATGTCTTGTTGCCATCTATGGATGCATGCCTTGTTGCCTGCTTAATTACCAACTATGGATGGATGCCTCGTTGCCATCTATGAACAGATGCCTCATTGCCATCTATGGACGGATGCCTTGTTGGCATTTATGGACTGACGCCCTCGTTGCCATCCATGGACGGATGTTACCATCTATGGAGAAGAGCCTTGTTACATCTATGGACGAATGTCTCGTTGCCATATATGGACGGATGCCATGGTGCCGTCTATGGACGAACGCCTCATTGTCATCTATTGATGGATGCCTTGTTACCATATATCTGTCTGCCACCTATATGGATCTATCATTGACATCTCTGGGCTGTCGCATCATTGCCATCTACTGACGGATGCCTTGTTACCATCTATGGACGCATGCCTTGTTGCCATCTGTGGATGGACGCCTCGTTGGCGTCTATGGATGCCTCCTTGCCATCTATGGACAGATGCCTTGTTACCTGCTTTGTTGCCAACTATGGACGGATGCCTCGTTGCCATCTGTGAACGGATGCCTCGTTGCCATCTGTGAACGGATGCCTCATTGCCATCTATGGACTGCCGCCCTCGTTGCCATCTATGGACAGATGTTACCATCTTTGGAGAAGATGCCTTGTTACCATCACTGGACGGATGACTCGTTGCCATATATGGACGGATGCCACGGTGCCATCTATGGACGAACGCCTCATTGTCACCTATTGAAGGATGCCTTGTTAGCATCTATGGACAGTTGCCTCGTTGCCATACATCTATCTGCCACCTATGGATCTATTGTTGACATCTCTGGACTGTCGCCTCATTTTCATCTATAGACGGATGCCTTGTTACTATCTATGGACGGATGCCTTGTTACCATCTATGGACGAACACCTCGTTACCATCTACGGGCAGATGCCATCTACGGACGTGTGCCTTTTACCATCTATGGCATCTGTGGCCATGGACGAACACCTCGTTACCATCTATGGGCAGATGTCATCTACGGACGTGTGCCTTTTACCATCTATGGCATCTGTGGCCTGATGCCCCGTTGACATCTATAGACGAACACATTGCAGCCATGTGCAGGCTGACATCTGTAACCATCTATGAATAGAAGAGGCTGTCTGCGAACGGGTGGCCAGGTATGGAAGGAAGTCAGGGTTCTTATGGATGGGAACCTGGTGTTGACTACCTATGGGTGGCAACCTATTGTCTTACTTCCTAAGACAGTGGTTGGTTTGTGTTGCCTTCTAGGATAGATGTTTTATTTTGTTATTTTGAATTTCGGACAAGCAAACAAACAAACAAATGGCCTGCTTCCTAAGCTGCACAACACACATTACAGGGCTTGTGGCACGACTGAGCACGTAAGAGGGTCGCCATCAAGTTTTAAGTGTTATTAACACATGCGAAACCTTATTGCTGTACTCAACCACCAGGCACTTAAAACCGGTGCAACCACCACAAAACCTGTTTATTAAGAAAGGAGAAAAAGAGTTGTTTTCAAGACTTTTCTGTACGGTGTAGAACATTAATTTCTAAAAATTACTTATAAGGAGGGATACGGATATGCTTTGTTGTGCAAGGTTGTCGAGAAACGGATTTAATCTTCAATTAACTTACACAGCCCACACACCACATAAACCAATCACACTCTCAATTACCTTTTTGTTTTCGCAGTCAAATCACTTTCCATTTCTTTGTTGAATCTCGATGATGTTCGAGTAGCAGCAGTATAACGCATGCACACATCAGTTATTATATTTTACGTAATGTTCAAAAGTAGAAGATAAGACGTAACTCTTATAGTGTATTGTGAATTTTTCCTTTCCTTAGGAAATAGGATGTCCATTTATTTCCCTATGTACTCTGGTTATATAAACAGGATACTTTTTTTCGGTGGTGGGTCTTTCCAGCATTCTTACGTAGTAGTATGAAAAATAAGGTCCTCCCCCCCTTCCCATGGATGCGCCACTGAACCAAACACAACCTAATCTTAACATGCCAGGTCTTGGGGCTGGAGCGTAGTTTCCCCCAGCTTGCTTGTCCCCCCCCCCCCCACACACACACCTGGGATTATCACTGACCCAAACATAACCTAATCTACGTAATATAACGTAACCGAAGTACGTGCCTCTGAATGTTAAAATACCGATTAAAAAAGACCCAAACTGCACACACTGACCTGAAAATTATTTAGTCCCAGGTCATTTTTTTTCGGGGCGGGGGGGGGGGGCAGTTGCACCTCCCCAGTGTGCCACTGAACCGAACGAAACCGAACGTAACAACATAACCGAAGTACGTGCCTGTAATCGAAAAAGTCGGTAAAAAGAAAAAAAAAAGCTGGGGTGACATAACCCAAATTACATTAACTACCCTGGCAATTATTTTGTCCCACGTCTTTGACAGGGGTGGGGGGGTAGGAAATTTTCCACAGTTCGCCTCCCCCCCCCCCCCCACACAGCTTCCCCTGAACCAAACGTAACGTATTCTAACATACCCCAGGTCTGGTGGGCAGGGACGACGATAAGGGGGGAGGGCAGGAGGCGCTCGTCCCCCCCCAAAAAAAATTTGGCCGCCCCCCTGGCGCTCCCCCTCCCCCAGATGAAAATCAAACGAAGAAAATTCTGGTTACTTAAGAAAACTATGTCAGTTTTTTTCACAGCGACAGGAAGGACTTGTCACATCAATGGAGCCTAGTTGTAACTGAATTGAAAACTGTTCCAAAAAAATGGTGTAGAAGAACGTTGGGTGCGAGAAAGAACTGCAAGATTGCTATTTTTAATTTTCTTTTTTTTGGGGGGGGGGTCGGAAAAGTAGAAATTTTCGGGGCCCCCCCCCCCCCCCGGCAAAAATTGCTGCCCCACTGCCGCCTCCCCAGTAAAGTGATTCTAGCGTCGTCCCTGCTGGTGGGGAAGCAATTACCACAGCTTGCTTGTCCCTCCCCCCACCTGAGTGCGCCAATGATTAAGAAACATGCGCTAACATAACACAATTCAACCTAAGTACGTGCCTGTGAATGTAAAAATTTAAAAAACAAAAAAAAAAAAGGCTCGTATAGTGACATGGCGGGACAGACCCAAATTACATGTATGTCTTGGTTTACGTAATCCTACTTCCCCAACAGTGTGACAAATTTAAAGCCATTGGGGAAAATAACTTCTAAATAAAGACGAATTACATACCGTACGACCATTCGTATCAGCGTTATTTAAACTACGCCGTAGAATAAAATACAGTACATGCACAGGTGCATCGACTTCTTTCGATTTTTAGTGTTTACTCATCATGCTAACGTAAACGAGTATTCTTACCTTCCCCTTCGGACGCATCTCTCACGCCATTGACCTTTTCCCCTCACAGCTCCGAAATTAATTCATGTTAAACTGTAGCACGTTTTGATAAACCTGTCAGGACGCCTAAAACCGTCGCAACTAAAATCACCATACTTTCTGGTCATAGCGCATGCTCCGTACCTGTCCGCTTTTCGATTAACTTAGCCAAGGTTGTAAACTCGGGTAGGAATGCGTCACGATTTAAAAATTGAAAGAGTGAGTGATCAGCAGAGCGACTTTCCTTTATTTAGTGCATTTTGGTCCGTTTCCAAGGTACTCTCCGAATGTAGTGTAGTGGCTAATCGTGAACAAAAAATATAAGGAATCGAACCTTGAAAATCGAAACTTCGTTGTTTATTACATGACCCTATCGTATTGTGAATTTAATGTAGCGTTTTAGATGGATTAAACACTACAGCAACATTTTAACACGTAATACCTTACAAGAAAAATTTGCTCGTGTTAATTTCTTGTCAAGACCTCATTTTAGTTAAACCTTGCGTTAACCATCAAACCGTTTGGTTCTTGATTCCTAATAATGAACAGCTAATACACAGGCTTTGCATGCTCAATAGTAATACAAAAATTAAATGCAGGCTTCTAGCATTAACGGACATACTGTGTTGAGTGCCTTCTTTGTGAAATTAAGCGATTATGGAGGAAATAAGCCATTTGACTGTTGATTAGGAGTTTCATAGTAGTTCTCAGTGTTAACAATGTTTTAGTGCATTAATGGAAATTGGTTAAAATAACCATGAAATTGCTACATGCCAATTATAGTGTGAGCACAAAAAATGGACCACATTCTAAAATTGTTTAAACCTACAAACGATACCGAAATGTGGTTAGTTTCATCAAAAAGTTTCACAGAGATTGGTTTTTGCAATCGGGACACCTTAACGTGGAAACCATTAGTTACGTGCAAAATATCCAATGGCTGTTGGTTCTGCAAAGAAGGGCCTATAATGAGTTCGGTACTGGTCAAATCGCAAAAGCTTCAAGCTGTCCCATACATGCTCTTTCAAGGAGGGTTTTCAGAACCTCAGATTCAAGAACTGTATGCGAGTGGCTAAAAGTGAAACGTGGATTTGTCAGAGAATTTTTGTTTTCCCAAAAAATGAGCACCATGCTGGACTTGCACTGAAAAGACTACACCTTTCTACTAAGTAATTACACCGGGTGTCCCAAAAGTCATGGGTCATCTGAGTGATACGCAGGGTTTCACTGTTCATGCTGATATACCGGGAATTTTTATATTTGAGCATGAACAAAGATGAAAATTCCCGGTATATCAGCATGAACACCCGGTATTTCACCCGGCTGCACTGACTGGATGTGTGTGTGGTTGATTTTTATAGTTTTTAATGAACGTTTTTCCTTTGAAGGGGTGAGTGGGGTTGGGGGAGGGGAGGGGGTTGCAAAAAAGGGGGAAAGATTTTTATCTGAAAGAAATGGTCATCAGTAAGAATTTTCTTCACGGGAGGAAAAAGAACCCAAGGGGCGCCAGAAGTGTGAGAGGCGAAGGGTGCTTAACGACAGTACGGCCAGTACGAGCCCAGCTGAAATACAACAGTTTCCTTAAACATGCCCTCAGCGCTTTGGCTGGTTCTTAATATTTTTTGTCTTATCAAAATGTTCCTCCAGAAATTACGTATTTATTGTTTTGCTTGCATAAAGCATTATTATTTTTAAGCGATGAAAGATCACTACCCGCATGATATGGACGTCTGTGTTTTTTTAGTCTTCTGTAATCTAGTCTTACAATGTGTTGCTCACAAAGACTAAATAAAAACTTTTTTTTTTGTTGAGCAATTAGTAGCGCACCTAGCAAATATTTTATTAGGCATAAAATTTTCAATATGTAACGAAAAAATATCTACATTGCATCAGTAAATATCTACACCAACAGTTAAGTCTAAATTCTTTTGACTAACATGCAAAACAGGGCCATGAATTAAACTTTGAAACATGCTTCAAAGGGGGACGTCACGTTATTATTGGTCGACTGAAGCCGTCCACTGGAAAAAGGGGTGGCATAAAATCGATTTTATATTTTAAAGTGAGCAGTTCAGAAAAAGTCATTGTCTGACGCGTGGAAGGAAAAACAAAAATTATAAAGTTTTTAACAACAAACAAACAAACGATGTGATTGATATCCTTTTCCGTAAAACGTTACGTTTTTTTAAAGTGGGGAACAGGAGCACAGGGATGGACGAAAAAACGGTGGCTTGCATCGATGTGTATTTGGCTGGCGACGGTGGAAATGGGGATATCACCACACCAAACAATGTGTTAAAATGTTTTTAGATGAAGTTTTTTTGTTAAACGACAACACCACTTTTTTTGACGGGTTGCTTCGACACTACTTAGTCGGGTCCAGCCATTCAGCATTCTGGTTGGGCATCGGTTGATCGTCATTGCAAAAAATATCGCACGTGCTCCCAAGTACCGTTTCTGAGAGCAAGACAAAAGAACACACCACCAGGGACAAGACGGCAACAACCAGTGGAACTAGCCCTAACCCAATACGGATTCCATAACACGAACTGGAAGGTGGGCCCGTCGATGAACGATCAGAGTACACTTCCAATAAGAAGGAGTTACGGACCCGCTGTAAAGCTGAGCACCCCGAGCACGTGAACTCCCCCTCGTCGCTCGCGCAGTTCAAGCGGCACCGACAACACTCGTGCAGAGGAACTAAGGATGACGTCTCTTCACCCACTGATCTCGATACCGTGTGCACAGATGAAAATGATGTCATTTGACGCCGGCGCTGCTGGGATGGACATTCCGGTTGTTGCGAAGAGGCAGTCCGCAACGATTGTCGACTCAAACTACTGTTTAGAATAGGGAATGGCATGGGGCTGGAGAGCGAATGGGAACAATGATCCTTAGAGGAAGCCAGAGGAGCAGCCAGACCTGCAAAAGACAAGAGAAGTTATTAACACAAAATATTATGTGCACTTGGTAATTGGTATCGACATACTCGAAACCGTGGCGTGCCGTAAGTTGCACCTACAACAAACTAGTCTTTTAAAGCAGCATACCGCCTGCCTTATAACAGCTACGTATCGCTCGCAACCGCGCATTTATCATAGTCAAGGACAACAGACAGTAGCTTCGTACCTCGCAGCGAAAAACGCAGCTACTATCTCAGTTGGCATTGCACCTAATAGACAAGCCAGCGTGAACACATTAATTGTGTCGTCACAAACCGGAATGATTCTCGTATTTTAGCATCATAATTTATAATTTTCTAGGCTAGTGTCTTATAATTTTGCTTCAGCGATCTATTGGGATAATTAATTTTAATTCTTACCGCATTAGTCTTTTAGATTTTTGATCTCATGGCAATTATTAGAAAATTGGTACATGTACACACAGAGATGAAACGTCATGATTATTGTAAGTGCGCAATGCATCATATACTGCGGTACGCAGTAAATAAAGTTAACAATTATTCAACAGAAAACCTCCTAGACGCCACATTTTAAAACGGATTTTTAGCCAGGGAAAGACTAGCGGTAAGTAAATGGACCTTTGGGGCCCTACTTGATGTGGACGATCGAGAAAAATGGCGCTGGGAGGTATATCCCTTTAACGTGATTGCAACCCAACCTTTTGCAATCCAACCTTCTCCAAAATGGGACAGGAATAACAGCACCCCACATCCATTTAAGTCAGTATCCATACGAGTCAAAACCAACGTCTGTTTATAAATTAAAGTGATGGTCATTGAACCCTCGTGTCGTCAACTTCCATTTTGGTGGTGTTGTGATTCACTCGTTTCCTATATGATCTTAATTAAATTTAAAAGCACTTGTAGAATGTTACAAAGTAGAAGCCGGAAAGTGCAAAACATACATCAAAACTCGATGTTTCGGCTCACCTCGTAGCCATCATCAAGAGTAGCAATCAAAACAATTACAAACACAAGAAAGCCACGCGTCAAGTTGCAAGTAAAATGCCCATCTTCGCATGGCAGAACTTGCTAAACCACGCGCCACGGCTGTTTGCCGTGGTGCGAGTATCACGTGACTGGGCTAGTCCAATCAGATGGCAGAAGATCCGCTGTTCTCGTTCGTCAGTGGCTAACTCCTGATGACGTCACGGCAAACAGCCGTGGCTAAGTGGTACAGTACGTGTTAAAAATGGACAGAACCGTACAAAAATTGTAAAAAATTTTAAACTGCAGGGGACTTCGATGTGCGCATGTGGCTAGCACCAAACGAAATGCCAGTTATGAGCTGAATCCAGTATTTATATGGGTTTACTGAGACTCCCTTGGTGTCAACAAGCTTTCACAAAAGTTGACAAATTCCGACACCAGGGGAGCCTCAGTAAACCCATATAAATACTGGATTCAGCTCATATCTGGCACTTCGTTTGGTGCCACCCACAAGCACACATCCAAGTCTTCTCTAGTTTTAAAATTTTAACAATTTTTTTTACGGTTCTGTCCGTTGTTAACACATACTAGCAAGTTCTGCCTTGTGAAGATGGACATTTTACTTGCAACTTGACTCGTGGCATTCTTGTATTGTTTGTAATTGTTTCTACTTGCTATTCTGATAATGGCTCCGAGTTGAGCCGAAACGTCCAGTTTTAATGTATATTTGTGCACTTTACTGGCATATACTTTGTAACATCCTATAGTCTTACAGTTGGATGCAAGTATCTTGTTCTCAAGAGCAAAGGATACTGGCCACAACAAGTATCCTCATGTAGATATACTATACATCTCACTTTAGTTCTCTATACTTTCTTAAGGACAATACCTTATCAGAAAATGCTTCAAAGAAACCTAAATGCCACGGGGAAGCCTATACGCGCTCCCCCACATAGTCCAGTCAAATTAAGACCAAATTTAGGTCGAATCGCGGAATAATTAATAATACGCTAATTTTTGGCACAGATGTTCGTAATGGTCTTGGGTTCAACATACTAAAAGTCCTCAGCTGTCCGTGTTGAGCTAACGCCGCCATCTTGGAAACATGGCACCCGATATCGTTTTTTTTTTTTTTAATATATCTCGATAACGGTTGCTCGGGCATGAAAATACGTCCTGTCCAAAAATTTAAAGCATGAAACTTTTTACAAAAAAAAATTTCTATTCATTTTCTTCATAGATTCAATGATTCAGCCAATAAACATTGTAGAAGAATGTTGAGCTAATGCCACCATCTTGTAAACATGCGCTGCAACCCTCGCTGTGCCCGGTACAAGGAAGAATGCCAGAAGGATGGTAAATTCAGGGTTTATTCCAGGGCCACGCGGTCTGTCCTTAGGAGATGTTGTCCAGTGGTTCAGGATGCTCTGATCAGGGCTACTAGCAGGGTGGTACACTTCAGGAAGAGATCCTAGCTGGTCAGGGACCAGCTCCCAGAGTGAGGCTGCAAGGCCTTAAGTACCTAGAGCTGCAGCCAGTACCTGCCACTGGTGGTGCAAGGTACTTCCTGTACTATATCCTGGTATCCCATGATCCATCTCTGCTAGCAGCTACCCCTAGGGCAGGCAAGGCCAGAGCCATCCAGACCACTGATCTCCAGGGACTGGACCATACATCAAAATACATAGCATTACTGGAATACATCAATAAAGATATAGAGTATACAGAATACATAGCAAGGAGCCATAGCATCAAGGTAAAGAGGCCCACTAAGGCCTTAGCTCAAGGAGTAGGGGGAAGCTGTGGAAACCGTCGTTGCAGCGCCCAAAATCGGTTTTGTTCAATATATCACAGATACGGCTGCATAAAATGTGTTTAATCCGAAATTGTAGAGCATGGAATTGTCTACAAAAAAGTTCTATTGGGTTTTTTTTAAACTGAGTCAATGATTCAGTGAATAAACGTTGTCAAAGAGGCCACGCATCCCAGTGCCCCCAATATACATTACACTTCATATAGTTGGGTGGCTGTGGGCCCAAAATTGATGGATTTAGACACTTTTTGTGAAAAGCATGCATGCATATGAAGAATAACTGGAAAAAATGGCTATGATAGCAAGTTCAAAAAACCCCAAGGGGGAGGTGGAGGGGTGATTTACCACACCAAAAACGGTAGTTTTATAGTGATTTTCGTGTTCAAAGTATTCTTGCGAACTCTCTAATAGCCCCAAATGAATGTTTAGAATTTTCTGAAAAATTGGGGGGGGGGGTATTCTTTCCATCATTCATAACCAAAATTCTTTCACTTAGATACAGATTAAAGAACCTACGCTCATTTAAAGGAGAAGAAGTAGCAGTGAAAGTTAATGGTGATTTTCTAATTCAAAGTGCTCTAGCGAGCCCTTTAATAGGCAGAAATGGACATGCTTAGGATTTTATGGAAGGCGGAGATCTCCTCTTTCCATCAATCCTAACCGAAATTGTTTAACTTAGATAGGGACCATTCTATGACTACTTAAAGGTGAAGAGGTAATGGCGTGATGGCGAAAGCGTTTGTTGAATTTCAAATTCAAAGCGCTCTTGTGAGCCCTCTAATAGCCGGAATTGGACATACTTACGATTTTTTGAAAGGTGGAGATCTATTCTTTCCATCAATCCTAACCGAAATTGTTTAATTTAGGTAGGGACCTCCATACTCCCATTTAAAAGTGAAGAGGTAATGGCAAGCAGCGAATGCATACGTTGATTTTCGAATTCAAAGTGCTATTGCAAGCCCTCTAATACCCCGAAATGGACATGCTTAGGATTTTCTGAAAGGTGTGGATCTATTCTTTCCACCAATCTTAACCGAAATTGTTTAACTTAGATAGGGACCATCCTACGCGTATTTTAAGGTGCAGCTGTAATTGGTGTAGCGACTTTTTTTGAATTTCAACGTACAATTGAAATGTTCATATTTGTATTTTTACCTAGGCTAAACATTTTCGGTTAGGATTGATGGAAAGAATAGATTCCCACCTTTCAGAATATCGTACGCATGTCGAATTTGGGCTATTAGAGGGTTCACAAGAGCACTTTGAATTTGAAAATCAACCAACGCTTTTGCCGTCACGCATTACTTCTTCACCGTTAACTATATAGGCAAAAGTCGGTCCCTATCTAAGCTAAACAATTTCAGTTAGAATTGTTGGAAATAATAGATCCCCGCCTTTCAGAAAATTTTAAGCATGTTCATTTCTGCCTATTAGAGGTGCTACTTCTTCACCTTTAAATGTGCGTAGGACGGTCCCTATCTAAGTTAAACAATTTTGGTTATGATTGATGGACAGAATAGATCCCCACCTTTCAGAAAATCTCAAGCATGTTCATTTATGCCTATTAGAGGGTTCCCTAGAGCACTTTGAATTCGAAAATCACCATACGCTTTCGCTGCTTCTTCACCTTTAAATGGGCGTAGGACGGTCCCTATCTAAGTTAAACAATTTTGGTTATGATTGATGGAAAGAATAGATCCTAACCTTTCAGAAAATCCTAACATATCCATTTCGGGCTATTAGAGTGCTCACACGAATACTATGAACACGAATATCACTTTAACTACCGTTTGATAGGTTGATATTAAACGCAAAAAAAAAGACATATTTTCTGCTGCCAAGTTTGAGTTTAACGAAAATGCTTATGTTAGCACGTGTTTTAAATAAACACTTATTTTCAACACTTCAGTGTTAAACGTTTTATGCACCTGTCGGAAATTAAACGCAATGTTTATTTTGAACGTATTTCATGCCAGCAACACTATACAAACCATAATGTTTTGAAAGATTCCTACTCCCCCAGGTTTTTTGTAAAACGTTTTTATGCAACCTACAAAAATACGGTGTCTTTAAGTGAGTTTTTAAACTGCAAGTGGTAATTATGGAGTTTAAGCGAACCACTCCAAATCATTCATTTTTTTTACTAATCGACGCATATCGTCATCCTCTTGCCAAATCACATTAAAAAAACGGGGGAAAATGTGTTTTAAGGTGTTAAAAAAAAACATTGAAAACACGTAAAACGATAGTCACGATCGTGTTGAAGCGCCGGCCATATCGCAGGAGACAGAGTAACGAGAAAACCTGATTTGCATCGCAATGAAAGGAGACGGAAATTACCTAACCCAACCTAACAAACATACCTAACAAACATACCTAACAAACCTACCTAACCTTACCTAACCTAACCAAACTAACCTACCTAACCTTAAAAAATAACAACAAAAAACGCAGACAGCATAGTTTGGAACATTACTTTCCGTTTTCGCGATGCCAATTTTTCATGCTACTCTGAATCCCGGAACATGGCCACCAGCCACCTTACACGGCTGGGCCCACCGTGTTACATGGTTAAAAAACGTGTTTGGAGAGCTAAAAATGTGTTTACATAACCAAAAAAACATTTCCTCCATTTTTGTAACGTGAAATGACAAGAGGATGAAGACTTAGGACGGTACGTACCAAAATTGATCGATTTATCGTGGTTCGCTTAAACTCCATAAATACCCTGCAAGTTATACACGCAATTCCTAACCAATGTACACAATTAGATTACTTAAAAAAATAGCAATGTAAACAACTTTTAGTTAGCTTGTTTCCTCCAAGGTAAAATTTAAATCTGCAAAATCTCTCCCAAATTAAATATGTCTAAAAATTACCTGGGCTTCTCTCAGTCATAGTTACTTCAGATTTTATGCGATGATACAAAACTTTACAATCTTTAATGAGGGTGGCCGACGGTGCGTCAGCCGTTATACTTGCTAACCATCGACTCTTGCTTTCTGCTTCTGTGTTGTCGATGACGCGCAGGCCTACTTCGGATTTCGGAAAACTTTTAAATGATAACATCGTGCAAGGAGCCGCCCAAACAATAACGTCATACTTACAATTTTTAATTTAAATTTAAAACTTCAGTAAATTAGGAAAACCGGAGATAAACCACTAAGTCATCGTAAAGGTATCAGACTTCGGCTATAAAGCAACGATGGAATCGCGAAGTAAGCCATCCTAATGCGTTACACGGATGAAATCTCCAACAATATTTGGTCATATGAAGCCCATTGTTGCACGTTTCGTGCCAGTCTTGAACTGCATTGTTGGTGCAGTAAATCCAAACATTATCAGCTTCGATCATTATTACCCAAAACAAACGAAGTTGCTGTGTGGAGTCCGTTGTACAGTTCCGGCCGAAAGTAAATATACAAAACCCAGAATTATTGTTATAGTGAGACGAGCGTCAACAACAAAGGCATGCACGTGCCTTGGTGTCTGCTGATGCACGATATTTACTCAGGTTCAACAATGCCATAATGCAACAATGCCTTTTTCGCTATAACAATATTACGTTTGTAAATTTACTTTCTGCCGGAACTGTACAATACCCAAAGCTCTCCTCAACCGAATTAATAGGTTTAGTTATTCTGCAAAAATTCCACCTTTAGCTGGTTAACATAAAATGGCGCATCCTAGGGCATTTCGAATCCACGGCATTTTGTATCCCTGGTCATCCCAGGATAGTCACATCTAAATCAACAGATATATCCTTGCGAGATTCGTCAAATTTATGCTGGTATAGCTGGCTCCCACGAAATTACGCATGCCTTCTGTCTCCCAGGGCAACCTAGGCCAGCACGTCTGAATGACAAAAATAAATTACTTATTGAAAGCGTAAATTCAATATTTTTATAACCTCAGAACATAAACGAAGGTGATGTATATTATTAACACATAATATATACTTAATTTGACTTTTTTTTTTTATTTTTACCGCCAGAGCAGTTTGTAGAAAAGTACAGAAAAGCAGTTTTGTTAGGTGAAATTAGTTTCTTTGCCGAATTTTACCAGGCAGGTGGATAGTTGTCCTAGGGAAGGTTTTTCGTTTTTATTCTTTTTTGTGCAAAATCTATATCCACCCAAAACCAAAACTGGTATAGCGGTAGCAATCTTCATGTTTTCATTTAACGTCCAAAGTATTATTCGGTGCGATTAACTTGAATAATAGGATTAACCTTGGTGGCCTTTCCCTGGTGGAATGATATCACTACTTTCAAAGGCCGACCCTTTTTGTAAACTTGGCGGCTTCTCTTATACCAGTTTTGGTTTTGGGTGGATATCACAACTTTCATAGGCTTGTGAATGTACAAAAAATTCCACGTTGTAATTGTCACCTCTCCTTTTTTTGTCTGGAGGTATTTTATATATATATATGAATTTTCTCAATTCATAATTTTCACATTTGCTATTGTCATTCCAAATAAATTAATAACAAGCATAAGAGTATGGTAATTGCAAGGACCTAATAAGTTCCTATGGAATAAAAGATACCCTGGTCTTATTGAACCCGTAATGAAAAATTTATTCGGGTCGCGGGGCAGATAATTCATTTTGAATTCGCGTACCGTGAAAAAAACCGATTTGGATTTGATGGGGGGAAAAAAACGACCAAACCTTTGCAACCCACCTGTGCATTTTGTTTCCCAATCTTCTTTCCAGCAAAATTGTCTCTTTTATCGTCGTGGGACAGATAATTCAGTTTGGATTCGTGTACCGTAACAAAAAACCGACCAAACCTTTGCAATAAAAGATACTCCGTCTCTTAATGAACCATTTCCATTTAGAATTTTATTTGTGGCCGCGGCCAAGTGCCATGCGCCCCAAAACCATTTCATTCTATAACTTATCGACGCCCCAGAAGTGATATCAACAAACCAAAACATTCGCCAAGTTAATCGCACCGACTAACAGTTCGAAGGTTAAATGAAAACTAGAACATTGCTACTTTTGGTAGCAATGTTCAAGTTTTCATTTAACGTCGCAAGTATTATTCGTTGCGATTGAACTTGGCGAATGTTTTGGTGTGTTGGTTATCAATCCTTTGAAGGGCCGAACCATTCAGACTTTGCGGTCCCTTTTACCAGTTTTGGTTTTTGATATCATATCACTTCTTTTTTTTCGTTTGTTACTGATTGTTACAGCGCATCGACAATATCGTTCATCCTGCCGAATGCTCGCTCTTTTCTTTGCTGCCGCGCAAAGAATGAATGTTTTCAGCCTTATCCATTGCTACCTTGTAAAAAGAAATTGTTACAGGGCAGGACAACAATGCCCTTCACGTCACTTCCTCCTCTGTTAACTCCAGCCCTTCTAGTTTCGTTTTACCGCATTTATTATGTAGATGGGAGATTAGGCAGGTGGCTCCATCTCTTGACATCAAACGGCGAAATTTGTCAATCTGACAAGGTTCCTGAAGCCTGCCAGCAGATGCAATACGCAACCAAGAAAATCGATTAGGTAAATGAACTGGTCGTGTGAGAATACAATCGACACCTTGACCCTGCGACTTTACTGCTTATTTATTCGTCGATTTGAAGTTTTCTGCCTTAGATTCACCATATGGCATGGTTGGTTCCTTTAATCTGTTGGGGCACGCTATAGGCAGTCTTATCACGTGATTCAACCCTTCATTGTAACATAGTCAGACAACATGAAACGCACGGCTGGTTCCCTGCCTGATGAAATTCGGGCCAGGGTACCTGACCTAACCTATGTAAATAGCAGCAGCATAGAGCAGAAACAGAGAAAAAAACATACCATCACTGCAAAGCAGGAAACAGTATGCTCGGCCAACGGACATATGCCTGCGCAGTGGCAGATATCAGTTCAGTACCCAAGTCAAGTAATCTGATCGGCATTTGGGAAGGGATCTTCGCAAAGTCTCTACGAGGCTTTATTCACTATTTTGAGACACCACTTGTATACAGAGGGACCAGTCAGAATGCACCGCCGGGCTGGGGAGGGGGGAGGAAATTGGGGGAGGTCGACGATTTGTTGGACTCTCATCAGGGAGAGGGGTCATACATTTTTTATGCCCCGTCAAGGGTAGTCACAATAAAAACATGACCAAACTGGATGAAAAAGTCATCTTGGACCTCAAAAATTTACACTTTCAGCAATCAACATTTCTAAAAACGCCTCAACTTCTGGGGGACAAGCTTCTGGTCGGTGGATTCGATGGAAGACCGTCTCTTTACTCAGTGCACATGTCTTTGATTGGTAGATTCAGTTGGAAAACCATGTCTTTGTGTAGTGCAAGTGTCTTGGTCGGTAGATTCAGAGGGAAAACCGTCTCGTTGCGCAGTGCATGTGTCTTTAGGCGGTGGATTCGGCAGAAAAACTGTCTCGTTCCGCAATGCAAGTGCCTTTGGTTGATGGATTCAGGAAAAAACCATTTCGTTGCCGAGTGCTAGTGTCTTTGGTCAATGGATTCGGCAGGAAAAGTATCTCGTTGCGGAATGCGAGTTCTTTTGGTCTGTGGATTCAGAGGAAAATCGTCTCATTGTACAGTGCAAGCATCATTGGGCGGTGGATTCTGCAGGAAAACTGTCTCGCTCCACAGTGCCAATGTCTTAAGTTGGCGGATTCGGCAGGTAAACCATTTTGTTGCGCAGTGCTAGTAGCTTTGGTCAATGGATTCAGATCTTTGGTCTACGGGTATTTTGACTGATAATATACAAGAAAAAATTGGACGGATTTTTGTTTTTAATGCAACTGAAGAATACATGGCCAAAAGAATAAGTGTCCACGAGAACCTTTCACCAGAAAGAGAAATTCTCCAAAAGAACAACATTATTTTTCTTTGTACATTTAGCACAAGAAAATAAACCGGAAGCTTTTTTTTTTGGCCTGAAACCTTAGGCATGCACTAGCCTAGCCACCATTTCCGCAAGGCAGCTCAAGTTGTTGACTCGAGTTCAGTCATCATATTAATCAGAATTTCTCCTGTTGGTACAGTAAAAGTATTGTTTACTCGTCGCTCGCACAAGCTGAACAACTCATTCACCAGGAATGCAAGCAAGTTAATATTTTATGAAACCTGTTGTACGTCAGCCTCACATTTCTTTTTTCATCCAACCTATTGATGCCACCCAGATGGAAATTTCTCTGTCCTGTTACTGAATACAATTTGGAGATGTTTCTTGACATGTTTGAAAATCATTGTGTAGCATAAATCGTTGCCCATTGCTCATCGGAGAGAAAATTAAAAACACAAACGTTATTATTGGTTGATAATTGGCTACAAAGGAGCAGTACTTAATAATCAATAACTTTCCCTTCGATGATGTTGCTTTACAAGTCGAGTATTAACTCTTCCACGTTAATTTCTTATAAATTTTATTGAATATTTTATTTTACACTTTTTACAGTCAGATCATACATTAAAATGAGCAATGAGTATGTTTCCCATACAGTTTAGGTTATAGTTACAGCAAGAATTTATTGGGTTGGGGATGAGAATTTGTGACTGAGACTCCCAACTGAAGCGTCATCATAAGAATCATTCCTATTTAGTTCCGTCTAAGTTTATAGAGGGCGCCATGAGTTTTATGTGGGAGTTTCTACTCAAGTTTTCAACCAAAAATTAAAAAAAAACTAAAGTAAACTAGCTTGATTTTAATTATTATTTAGTTAAACTTAGTTGTAATTTAGATTTTGGCTGTAAAATGAGCAAAGATTACTTGATGGAACGCGTGGCACCCTCTGAAAACGCGGATGGAACTAATAGGAATGAATGTAACACGTTTCAATAGGGACTTTTTAGAGTTACAAATTCTCCTCCCCAACCCCATAAATTCTTGGTTAGAGTGATAAAAAAAAAAGCTCCCGTAGAGCAGGTTCACTAAATTTTTTAATGACGTAAATTTATCTATCATACCAAAAAACAAAAACTGGTGAACCGACTGCCAAGAGGGAAAAGGTTCCGCCTTTCATAGGAGAATATTAACAGACCCCATTCACCAATTTAATCCCACTGAAGAGAAAGTTCGAAGGCCAACTGAAAAAAATCGACCACTGCCATTTTCCCTTTTGAAGAGCCAAGACGAACTAGTCTCAGCATTGTGGTCCTTTTATCAGTTTGGTTTTGGTATGATTTGTTATTTTTTATTATTATTATTGACGACGTTATTTCTCCAAAATATTTTGACATTTTAATATTTTTTTCGTTAATTGGGATTAATTATTAGTGAGGAGCATCTATCTAGATCCAAATGGACCAAACCCACATAATGTGTATAAATACACTCGAGGCACACGGACACACTTTCAAGTTTTCTCGGCCCCAGGCCTGGATTTGTAAATAGGTCCTAGAGACCCGGGCTTACAGTGGCATTTTTTAGTGACGTTTTAATTTTTTAAGTGGCATCTAACGACCTAAAAATATTCTGATACGTGATGAGTTATCGCAGTTTTGCTGGCAAGCAAGTAAAGGAAAGTAAGGAAAGTGGATATCATTAGAATGTAAGAATCAAAATAAAGAGTTAAACCCTAATCAGGTATAGCCATCATCTTGGCAATAAAGCCTTTAGCCCTACACTTTTTTTTGCATGAAAGGAAATCGTCATTACCAAATTTCATTATTTTAGTAGGGTAGGCCTATAGTTCAAACAGCAAGCCATGCAACACTTTTTTCTGCAGCACTGTTGAATAAGTAATTCTTCATCCTACTACTTCACCTTACTACATCCCATTATACATATTGTGAAAACTTATAAAAGGGGTGAGATTTGGGTTCGAGACATAAAATTGAGTATTTTGTGCAAGTCCTGGGGGTTGGGGAGAGTTTCAACGCCCAGCGGGCGGCACTTTGACATAATATAAGTACTAGAAGTTATGGTATAAATATGTATAAAACAGTAAGAATTAAGAACATTTCAACTTTGAGACCTCCGTTTGAACCTTTGTAGATACCTGACATAACCAACTCGGAAGCCAGGGAGTTCCATGACTGCACCACACGGTTTGAGAAGAAAAACTTATTACAGTATCTTTTCACATTCGCAAACTTTTTGAGTCCGCATCAACCAGGCCATGTAAAATGGAAAATGTGAGACGTAAATGTGCCTGTAATCGTCTCAAAACCACGGAGTCTATCCGAAAGTGGTTTTGCCACTGTTTATATGAAATGTTACAGTAACTGAGGAGATATCTGGACCAATTCAACTCAATAATTTATATCCTTTACTGAGGTTGGAGACCAGACCTGTCTGGCATATTCGACAGCAGGTCACACATAAACAGTAAAGGCCCTTACTAAAGTATGGACGTTTCCAGACACAAAGCAAGGTCTGATCATACGACTGATCTGCTTAGCCTTAAAAACAATATGGCAACAATGTTTTGAAAACTTTAGACTGGAGGTTTAAGATAGATCCCCGGGTCTTTTGTCTCGTGTTTTGATTCCAGATCTGCTGAATCTGCTCCAGAGCTGCATGGATCGGATTTTTTTAACAAAAAGATGGACGTTCAAATTCGTCCCAAGCATAAATGAAACCATAAATCTGATTGTAATTTGGTTCTTAACAAATGACTAGTTTTACCCACCAAGTTTGGCCCTTAACCGTTTTGTAATTCGGTCGGTCGAGCTGGTCCGGTGAAGACGGTATGGTTCTCCCTCCTGAACACTGTCCGACATATTGATAATAGCATCTTCCATGGACATGGATCTGTGGCAACCCTGAAAAGGACATTCACAACAGTAATTATGTTTGGCATTGTTAAGGGCAACAAGCAGACGGGGGAAAAAAACGTAATTTCATCATATGTAACTTAATTGTGGCTAGCAAACTGTTTTAAATGCTAGCAACCAATTTCAAAATGTAAGCACTGCTATTGCAAAATATAACAAATATATTACAATAAATAATTTGATAGCTGTCCAAATTAGAAATCTATGGCCTGATTTAAAAGCATAATAAATGCCACGTCGTTACCTTTCCCCAAGTTATACACAACTTGCGAGATTGGCACAGCGAGAAACGTAAACGACTGACCAATAATTACAATAACGACAAAATAAACATGATTCAACCAAGGGAGTTAATACTGCAAGAGTCTATAAAAGTCTTACACAGATTTTCATGATTTTACAGGATTGCCAGTTTGTGTACTGTTTTTATCTAATAACAAAACAAACACCATCAAAACTTTTTTGTTTGGGGGAGGGGAGGGAAGGCTGATGATGATACACTCTTTTCTACAACATGACAGATTATGGGGACTAAAAATCCAAGACTTTCCCTTGCCAAAAGTTCATTTTAAAATGTCAGTTCTAGAATTTCCAGGACTTCGAATGATTTTCAGAACTTTCATAAACTCTGTGTACATGCAACAAGTAGTAAAATAACCCCACTATTTTATATTCATTTATTTTATATTTTACATTCGTTAGTGACTGGAGCAGCACCACTAATAACAAAAATATCAAAAGCTAAGGCGTTGAGATTTATTTGTTATTCACTTTGGGTTTTGATTACAACGCAGACTAAACTGTGCAAAAAATCTGCTTCGAAAGCACCTGATCACGATTACTACAGTAGGCTACATCAGGCAGTAACACAACCTACGTTAAATTTAGAAGACGTTTACAGGATTCTAAAGTGTTAAACCGAATTGACAATATGTCGTTATACTGCTGGATAGGTACACGTTGAAACATGATGACGTCACTGCCCCAAGCACAAGGTAACATTACACAAAAAAACGTCAAGTGTGCCGTACAAAAAGGGTTATATGATAGAAGTTTCACTTTACTTGTTAAAATGTACATGGATAAAAATTGATGATTTTTAACTGAAATAAGCACATGTACATTTGATAAAATTGCATCAGGTTAAGTGCTGTTGTGCTTTACGTTTTTACGTATATGATTGGTAAAGCACAACAGCACTTAAACAGATGCACTTTTCTGAATTGTACATTTACTTATTTCAATTAAAAATCATCAATTTTTATCCGTGTACATTTTACAAGTAAAGTGAAATTTCAGTCATATAACCTTTTTTTTATGGCACACTTGACGTTTTTGTTTGTAATCCGTGTACCATTTTTATAGCATGCAGTAATTTACACCAAACACAATTCTGAGTATATGCCTTGTGGCTGGAAGTAATTTTTTTTTTCATTTGGAAAGGTGTGAACGCACACGCACATGCAGTGATCGTTGCTGTCCACGTTGAAACAATTCATCTCATCTCTGAAAGCCTGCATCTATGAAATAAATACGCCATTGTATCGTTTCTAGCTATCAACTTCGAGGCCAACACAACGTAGCTTAGTTAGGTTTAAAAATTTATGCGTTTATTCTGAAACACGGATTCTTCCAGCTAATCCATCAACAATCAACTTTTTTAGCAAAGACATAAAACATGCACGAAGAATGGATCTGGCGTTTGCTGAGTGGCAGTGTTTCCTAATTACAATGGTTAAAACAATGTAAAACAATAAAACTAATCATTCAGGGTCCTGTAATCCCGGAATGGCTCGACCAATCAAAAAAGTGGTCTCTGTGAGGATGAAAGGCTGGGAAATTTCTGGCTTAGATCATGTTTCAGATTTTAGGTAGGTTAGTAGTTTTTTCTGAAATAGTGTTACACAAAAACAACAACAACAAGTGAACAGTTTTCAAATTTACGTGAGGCTCCCTACTTTTACTCTTGCACAGAATTGAATAAATTTTGGTGTAAATATCCTTATCTATCTACCATCTGGCCAAGTTTGGCTGAAATATTGAATAGGAACAGGGTATTACTAGTTTTAGTTTTGCTGGAAAGAGGACTTCAATCATATATAAGGAATTCGTAATAAGGATATATGCTTCTTCTTCACGTTTCCTGAAAGTGGGCATGAATTGTTGGCTCACCAGCATTGTTAGCATTTGTTTAATCTTCAGTCTACGCCTTGCGTCTGGCATTTGCTGATTGGCATTGTTGCATAAAATCAATGTTTAATACAATGTAAAACAATAAAACGGATCGTTCAGGGCCCCGTAACTCCGGGACGGCACAACCAATTGAAATTTCTATTTCTATAAAAGGCATATCTCTAGAAGTAGATCATTCAAATGAGCTAATAACCAGCTTTCTACGACAAATGGTTTAGTCTGTAGAGACTATTGTATAAACATATGCAAAGAAGTCCACCACCATTCCCCCCCCCCCCACATAAGGCAAAAATGAAACTCACGATTCCAGCTCAAGTCCAGATATCTGATGTGACAAAGCGGAAATTAATAAAAGTTGGTATACATGTTCAACAAGGCCAACAAAACTTATATAATAAATACGAGTGGAAAATACTAAAAGGTCGCGTAGAAATTAGGCATCGAAATTTCAACCGAGGTCAAACCTTACAGCAAAGCTACCACAGTTACAATGTTGCAACCAACTTACTATTTCATAAAATTATTTCTGGGTAAAGGTTTTAGCTTGTTTTTGGGCATGGCTACCTTTATTTTATACGAGAAACATCATCGGCCTAGCTTCCAATTTTGCCGCAAGTCGCGCCAAGAACACACCAAAACAAGCACTGCTATAGCTTACAGACTGAACTGCGGAAGGTACTCGAGAACACGGGTTTAAATTTAAAACAATGCATCGCCACTAAATTATTAAAGTTTAACAATGGTGCTATGTGCTTGTCCACTCGACGTCAAAACAAAGGCTCCAGAGGTCTAATTTCACGAATTCAAACAGACGAAGACCCAAGGTATGTATGAATTGTACTGTATGCTACGCTACGGTTTTTCTTTTCTTTTTAAAAATTTGTTAAACCATCCTTTCACGCGGCTATAAAGCGTTTGAAGACTTAAAAAGATAGTCACATACAGTAAAATAGTGTTCGTTCAGTGCTGCAACGCTAATACTCTAATAATCAAACAAATTCTACGTTTTTGTGCGTACAGCTAACACTAATCAACACTAGGAGTTTGTGTGCTTTCGTTTGCCTAGCTGCAATTTTGATAGTTTTGGACGACGTGGTTTGCATGCTGGACCAAACTGAGCATCAAGCCTTTATACATATTTGGTATCATGGTTAGGGGCTCAGGCTGGACATGCTTCCTTTCCTTACTATATAGAATAGGTAGAGAACTCAAACAATTCACTATTCCAGTAAGGTATTGTTCCTTCTTTTAAGTTTTTTTTTAAGTGTACAAGTGTAAAAGGAAGAAAATTATTTTTTCTGCAAATGTTTGGCAAATTTTTACCCAAGCAAGCAAATTGCATGACGGCATTCACGCTGAGCAGAAATATTCTAAAAAGAATTCTAAAATGTTTTAAATAGAATGAAACGTGCGTGGGGGAGGGTTAGAACATCTAATGCCCTCTTCCCCGCGCCCCCCGCCCCCCATCCCCATACTTATGCCATTGCCAACTACACGAAGTACGAGGTAGCAAAGGCTGCAGCCAAAATGTCAGCAGAGAGTCTGCCCGATTTTTTCATTTGACCTCACTATTACTTATAATAACGTACTTATCAAACGTACTTATCACCATCTACTGATCTGTTCCTGAGGAGAGCTACAAATTATGAGAGGCCGTAACTGATCTATGCACTCATGGTAGAAATACTCAAAACAGCTATCCTCTTGTGTAAGTAGTCATATACAGTCTACTTTCACAGATGTGATTTGTATACCCCTCGACATGTAGCCTGCGGACTTTAAAATTCATTCACTATTACCTTCTCGCCATGCAGAAACAATTTCAGCAGTTGTGCTGCGACTGAAATTGTTTAAATAGGCTCTTGTGTGAATTAATCTGAGTCTCCCATCCAGGTCAATAGGGTAGTAACAGTATTGCATGCTTAGTTGGATAGCCCTTGTAATTCTGCGTGCAACGCCGTAAACCACACGTTTCTAGCGAGTACGGTTACCGAGATATGACAATTTGAGCATCAGAGTTTGTAAAGCGGTTGCCAATTTGGCGAGTAACGCCAAAAATCAAGTCGCAAATTACTGAATTTCCCTCGCCATGTGGCCAGCGGCGACCGACATTGGTGAAGGTTGCATACAGTGGCAACTAAAACTGAACAAAGCAGAGTCGGCATTTACAGTTGCTTTTGTGAGAATGATATAAGCTACTGTAAATCAGAGAAAGAAAGACTTAAAATCCAGTCCGGTTTTGTGCTTGAGAAATAAATAAAAGGTAACTGCTTTGACTGGTCCCGAGTGCCAGTTACGGTAATCGTCTTTTGTTCCATACTCGTGTTGGCCAGTCTTTATTTAAGGAAGTCTGCTTCCTTAATCACCTTGGATTTATTGTTTATCAAGACAAGCGTTCTGCTGTCTGATATTAAGCATCGAAAAGTATTGTATTGGACAAAAATATTGGATTGACATCTCATTCAACTACTAAGGTTATTTTGGGAAGGAAAAGCACAAGTGAGCCAGGAACTGACAAGAATCTTTTACATGCCCACATCGACATGAGCACAAATAGCTTTAGAGATCTTCTTTTCTCGAATGCAAACTAGTAAATGACTTGTATATGAAAAAAATAAATTATATGAAGCTTGGCTAGCTAGCCAAATGAGGTACGGTGTTGAAATCTATGCTTTCGCTCACCACTTTTTGTTAAAAGGTTGCAATCTTTGCAAAACAAATTAGTTAAGATAGTTTAAAAAACAAAGAGGACACCAGAACCACAAAAAGGATTTTTCTCTGATTTTAAAAGTCTTACATATTAAACAACTGAAAGATTTTACTGTAAGTAAAGAGCAACTATTTTGGCAATACGCACCGGAATTATGATGAATCAAAAATGAAATACTTGAGAGAAAATATAATAAGGTAGCAAATACCAGTCTGGAAATATGAATTTGAGGAAAAAAAGGAGAAAAATATATTATATCCCTAAAATCTTTCACAATTTGTCAAAAAAAATTACAGAAACCGACCAGTATTAGTACGGTGAAAAAGGCCGTGAAAGAGTGGTTGTTTTCTGAAAATGTTTCAGTTGTATGAATACATTTGTATCAGTTATTTTTATTATTTAAATGTATTTGTGAAATTCCTGTGCCTTAGCGTGTTGTTCGGCATTATACTTGCTTTATACTTTTGTATTCTTTTTATATCTAAACTGTATGTAAACTGTCTGCTGTAATAAGTTAAATTGTTGACACACACAAGCTAATATCAAGCTTCGTGTCAAACTGTATTTTTACTTTAAGATAATAAAATAAAAACTGTTGGGCTCGTGCCCCGTTTGACTGCTAAATGTTAATCATCCAACCAACGGTTACCCAAAACATTTATCACCCTTATTACCCATCAAAATACTGCAAAGCCTGAAAATCCTTGTAATATCGTAGAAAATTAGAAACGACTCTGTTTCCCACTTACAAACTCGGAACTGTTGAACTGCATGTCAAAGAAGCTGACTTCATCGTTAATAAGCCTTACTAGCTAGAACAGTGCTTGGTAGTGGGCCGAATGGGTGAGCGAGAATGTTTAATACCGATTTCGCATTGGTAAATTCAAGTGGCCCTGGCCGTGCCAAGGAGGGCTGGGCACCGTTTTATTAACCAATGCGAAATCAAATTAGGAACGGAGCCGGCCAGCGCCGATTAAATCGGAAGTGACGTTGATGCGCTGCTATCCTCGCGGCTGCACGCCGCACGCTTGTTTCGTCTTTGGATCATCTTAATTCTGGCTTTTCGCATGCGTCGTCGATGTGTGAAATACAAATTTAAATACTGTGTTAATCGCCAAACGAACACCAAAAGAAGGGTCAGCTGCTCAGCGTCCGCCATTTTACCAGATGTTTATAAATGGTGCTGCATTGTAGCGGCAGAAAGTGGAAGGTGTTAAGTACCATACACCAACACGTGGCGGTGCTGTAAATCGTGATCAGCGAGCCGTGGAATTAACCAACGCGAAAGTGGGCCAGCCGGACCAGCAGTGGCCCCCAATCGGCACTGGCTGTCCCGCCCCAATCTAGCCTGGCCGCTTGAATTTACCAATGCGAAACATTTTTATTTCCCGCAGTTTCGTGTGGTGGTTTTTAAAAGTTCATTCGAACAGACGTATAATTTAGACAAATCTTATAATAGATGAGGATGTCAGTTTGCACATTTCATAAGTAGGCTTGGCAACAGAGCCATTGGACCCGATACACTGAGGGTTTTGGGCAGCTAGGGGGTATGAGAAAAAGCTCACCCACTTTTCTTAAGGCCATTTAAACATTCTCTCAAGATCCGAAATGACCAACAATTCAAAAACAAAGATTTTTAATGTCTTTAAGAATCAAAATCAAAAACCAAGCAAATTAATAAGTTTGATGCAGTTTGAAAGGGTGTATAAACATACGGCAACATAAGCAATCGTTACGTTTATACGCTTACATTTTTTTTATGTATTCTCCGTTTTTACATATTCAGCAGCTACGATAGTTATCAACTCGTTTTACTGGCTTATAATAATAATAATAATAATAATAATAATTTGTTGCTGGACCAACAGCCCTGGCAAGAACCCAGGGGGTCACTGACTGGCAGCCTAAAAAGGGGACGGAAGTAAATATATGAAGATAAAAAGTGGAAGGGGAAGGTGTGGCCAGGAGTAATGAATGGGATTATTAAAATGTAAAAGCAAAAATTAAAAGCATGCGTACAAGTTAAACATAAAACCAGTTTAAAAATAGCATGGCCAAATGAATTGAAATAGGTAGGGAGAGTAGGGTGGGTAGGACTGCCTTACCACCAAGGGTAGACCTAACAGGGACACTAAGTTCCCCGGTGGCATCGCCAGACGTGTAGGAAAGGCAGGGTAGGGGAGAGGGCTAATGGTATTTTGTGCACTCATAATTTGCGAAACAAGCAGACTCCCAAATAAGACATTTTTGTCATGTATAACAAAAGAAATAGTAAGGGCAAAGATTAATGCCGCTTACACTGAGCCTGTAAAACTACTCAATCATCAAACTAAAAACTTGAAACTTGGCCCAACAAAATGCTGATGTCACACACACATAAGCATAGTAAAAACATTAATGACAAAGGAAACCAGCACGTCAAAGACTGTGACACATGTTGCACCCCCTCAAATAATTATCCATGAACTTTCTCCCCATGAAGTGAATGAACACCTTTGGTTTTACACTTTTTGTCATTTGTTGTGGAGCTGTCCACAGTTGTACTCAATAGTTTGTTAAAGAGTAAGAATTCAGTAACATACAGCTTTATACAACACCCTCACCATATTAACGGTCAATAACAACAGTACCTGTGATTTGTGTTTCCCTGTAGCTTTCCTCCATTCTGACACCGCAGAGTGGTCTTCACTGGGCGAATGTTGGATCGACAGCCAGCCTGGGCTGGCTGCGATTTGTTGAGAAGCATTACTTAACATCCGCACTCGGATCTGCAAATGACGCCGATCACTATCGCTGGATCGGGAGGATCCCTCTTCCGTCACACTTGAGTCCGCCTTTTCAACTCCAGAATGGAGGGTACTGTTACTGTCCATAAATCGAACTCTAGAGTCACTATTCCCACGAAGACCTCCGCTGATACGAGGCAAAAGAATACTTTTTGGGCGCTCAGGGGGTTGCGTTGCACTTGAGGTCCGTGATGTTTGACTACTGAGACTGGTGAAAGACGATAAGCTCTCTCGTGGCGTACCACATGGCATAGAGTTTGGAGAACTGCCTTTTGCCGGTACTGCCGCGGTCGATGGGCAGGTTCCATAAAGTGACAACCGGCTACCCTTGTTTATGCACTTGGAACAGTTATCACTAACAGGGAAAGTCTTTGGGCTCTCATACGGAATTAAAGAAATCCTACCATCGTGTGGCGAAAACGGCAACCGACCTGACTGAGCTCCTATGGAAGCTGTAACAGTGTCCGCTTTGGACTCTTCTGGGAAACTTTTAGATTTTAATTTGCTTTCTTCTCTTAAACGCTGCACATATGGCTCCGACTCGAAAGGCAAAACAACTGGGTACGAGTCTGCACGTGGAGTCGACTGGCTGCGGAGACATCCACGGGACGCACCCCGAGAAGCAAATCTACCTACAAATAGAATCATCTGATATTAGACTGATTTCTGTAGAATTGTTGCAAACAAAACAACAAATTAATTAATTAATTAAACGACGTTGTAGATCACACTGTTTGAGTTTACTCCTGCAATTAGAACTTAGAAGGCACTTTTTTTAAGAAACATGTATGGTATGCGAAATTTCTACACATTTACTTCGCACTCCTATCTAAGGTCAGTATAGGAATGCGACTATTGAGCCCTGTCAGGAAAACATAAAGGAGGCGTAAAGGACATTATTGAGGATCGGCCCCAGCACTTGACAGGAAGAGAGACTGACTCGATCTTTTATCATAAACAGCAGGACTGTTTTTGTGGTTGAGATTTATCATTATAAAATATATAATATCTTTATTTACTCTAGAAAAAGAGCAAAATGGAAATGCAAGGTTCCAGGAAGGACCATTGATAGCATACCTAGGTGATACAAATAAAATCACAAAATCCTCCTCTTATTTTACATTTGCAGAATGTGCTCGTCATGGTTTAGATTAATTTGGTAAAAAATGTAATTAATTTGTTCCAGACATTTTTCTGGGCGTAATAAGTGAGACGTCAAAGCACACTTGTTTAGAAGTTACCAAAAGAGTTAAAGCGACGGTGCCAAGACAATGTCGTCATTCAACGAATTCCATGCAGGGATCACTCTTAAGGAGAAGAAGGATCTCCTACAATTCAAGTTAAACCCCTGGTTAATGACCCTAATCACTAAAGTGCTAACTAGCTGACATAAAAAGCCATAGCTTATTAGTATTATAGTTTTTTTTTTATATTATAGTGCATAGTTTATTTGTATTTTTATAAACTTATTTGATATAATATTACTACTTTTCTGCATGTATTTTTCACTGTGGGCAACCCTCAGACTTCTACCTTTGGAGCGACTCAACTTTTAAAATAAAATTCAAGTTAACCTTTTCACTCGTTAATTAGTTCTGGTGATTTTTTTTTATAAGTCCCTGTCGCGGATTTCGAGCTGGCATTCACTTGCTTTGTAGAAGAAGACGCTGAACACTGGGCTGTTGCTGCTCGCTTTGTTCAGGGTCAACGGCACCACCTCACCAAGTTTGCGGCGTGTGTGGGGACGTACTTTTTGGCCCGTCTAGTTAACGGCCTTTTTGGCCCTTCTAGTTTAGGTCCTTTTTCAAGGACACTGGGACTAAAATGGTTAAAGGAATGGTCATTATTCATCATCAGAGAAAGACAGTGGAATCGAAAATGTTTCATTCAAATTTTCCATGACACCCCTAACCCCTCACTCCCCAAAGCCTAAAAAAAATCTTGACCAGTTCCCTCTCGGGTTCCAACAAAAATATGATTCCCCCCCCCCTACCTTCCTTCTGAAAAATCTTCTTGAGATAATTAAAATTTCAGTTCCTCAAACATCATTCGTATCAGTATTCATAACATTGCATTCTTGATTTTTTAAGACTTCTTTTATGTAATAGCTATCCGAACGATGTCTGCATCGTGTTTAAATATTTTATAGTAGCTCACCCCGGCATATACTTATGCCAGTCTAGTAGGACGCCAAGTTGTCACACTACCCCATTTGTTGTCATACTGGCGTTAGTTTTTATTGGGGCCCTATTTTTTTTGTTGGGGGAGTTTTCCCTTCAACAATATGTGTAGCAATATACATCGTTTGTAAACTGTATTAATTTATACAATATTAATGTAAAATTTACCATGTTTCGCACCAATACCTCTAGCTGCCAATCTACGGTGAAGAGCTAGTTTTTAAAACGTTGAGCGATTTCTTTAAAAGACTTGAGACATTGTAAATAAAGCACTTTTTTGCAGTTTCCCATCTCGGACGCACGAAAACAATAACTTCCTCCAAAACAATAGTTTGACTTAAAAAATATCCCTGGGGTGATGCAAATTTATTTTAAAACATATTTCTCAACAACTGAAAGTAACTTCACGCTAGAATATTTTGCAGCTGAAATCACAAAATGAAAATTCAAATTTCAGTATTTTCTCTAAAAGTCCACTCCACCCAGACCAGGAATCAGATGCCTCCAATGAAGAGACCTGTTGAGTTTGTCTGGCGTCATACAAAAAAATCATTCAAAACCACAATAAAAGAAAATTGAACTGTTTGCAAATTTTGATAATGACTGAATGCAGTTTTCAGAACCACCTCTATCTCATACCTCTAGTATTTGACGTAGAAATTGCGATTGTGTCACCACTTTTGGGGCCCACTGTAAAGGTGGCATTGCTAGTGTCACTGCCACGGCCTCCTCCAGAACAATCTACAAGCGAAAAAATAAAAATATACCATTTTATTATCGTCATTAACACAAACAGGAACTGTAATGGCTAAAATAAAAATAACCTGAGGGTTACTATCTCATGATATCTAGAATTGAGCAGTGTCGATCCATTATTGGGATAAACAACAGGGAACATGTGATACCCTTCCGATATAATGACGAATCATCTGTAGCAATTCCAGGATGACATTTTAGGGGAGCAGTCAGAAATTATCTAGAGGTTGGAACACCATATATCTGTACCAGGACCAAATCCATATTATAAAGTGGCCGGGGGAATAGGGTGGAACCTCCAGTTTCCAAAGCCACTAATGATTAAAAATTCTAAACCATTTAGCTTATTTCACATATCTGTAAAGCATTTTTCTCCATTCTTTTGTTTTCAGCAACTAAATGGACGGTTTTTTAGCCCATCAATAATTATTGCTCACTAAATAGCAGTTTTCGGCTGGCTTTCCTCTCCTGCATTCATGAAAACCTCTAAGCATCAACTCTCAGCAGGAAAGTCCAAGCGTGTGTTTGTCTGCACGAGTTTTACACCCATAATTTATGCAGAAATTTTAAAGAAAAGGGAAAAATTGGGGTGGGGGGGGGGGGG